>WHPZ01570264.1:0-15136 GCA_016617965.1 Macrosiphum rosae | reverse complement strand
GCTCATACATTGAGCCTTTTTGCTACACCTGATTTAATTAAAACTATTCTATCACCGCAAAACTCACAACTAACTGAAATACACACTTCGGTAATGAAAAAGTGTACATTATTATGGAACGCTTCAAATAGGCCAAAATCTGCTGAGGTAAATTTTTAGTTTTTTACATTATTATTTAATCTTATATTTTTTAATAATTACAAATATTATATTTGAATTATTTAGGTCATATTACAGACATTGGGCCATAATTTATCAAGACCCGGGGATACACGTTGGAACTCTTTATATGACTCATTGAAACAAATTTTAAAATATAAGGAGAAAAATTGTGAGTTATTCGAAGCATTAGGATTCAAGAATAGTATGTTAAAGGATTTGAAATATTTATATATAGAAGAGCATTTGAATTGCGTTGGTCCTTTAGCAGAAGCATTAGATATTCTCCAAGGTGAAAATAATATTTTCTATGGGTTTGTTCTTCCAGTCATATCGAGCTTACGCCGCAAAGTTAAGAATTTGTTACTAAATAATTGGAGATATTGTGAACCTTTAGTTAACAGTATCTTCACAAGTATTGAAAAAAGATTATCTAATATAGTACAATTAAATACAATTGAAGCAGAAAACGCTATGATTGCCGCATTTTCACATCCGAAATTTAAAAACCGTTGGCTAAGTTGCATTGACTCTTCTCAACATGATCGATGTATTCAAATATTTAAAACAGCAGTAACTAATAAAATAAAAGAAATAAATACTATTTCATCAAAAAATTCAGAATCACCAAAATTGTATGAGCAATCAACATACTATGAGGAAGCACACGATTTTTTTGACTTTGACCCATTAGTTAACATTGACAGAAACGCTCAACAAAGAAGACGCTCTGCAGGATCAGAGGCAGAAATACAGGTACATTATAGTAAATCAATTACCAAATTATAAATTGTAATATAATTAATAATTATTATTTGTATGTTTGTAGGTCGTACAATTTTTCAACAACTTGTCTCAAGACCTGTCAATTCTTCATCAGTATCCGCCAATCAAAGAGATATTTTTATGCTATAATACACCAATGCCGTCAACAGCTGCCGTCGAAAGATTATTTTCTTATGCAACTATGACTAATTTACCAAAATCTAACAAGCTATCAGATGATATGTTTGAAGAGAGGGTTATTTTAAAATCTAATTTAAAAATGCAGTAATAACTAATAAGTATATTGTTATAATTATTATAATTATAATTAGTTTCTTCCTATTATTATACTTATTTATTAAAATTCTACATTTGTTGTAATTGTATATTTTCATTTTTGCTGTAATTATTTATTTATGTTTTTGTAATTATTATTTATTACTATTTATGATTGTTGTAATAATTGTTATGAAGTATTACCATTAAATATTATTCATATTATAATATTATAAAACTATTATTAAAATATAATTTAAAAAAACATGTCTTATTTTCTAATTCATAACTTTCTTCTATTGATAGATATTTGTTTATTGTTTATTCGAATATCTATGTTTAAAATTAATCGAATGATTTTTTATTCGAATAATAATAGTTGAGAATTAATCGAATAATTGTAAAAAAATCATTCGAATAAAATGTTATCTAAATAATCATCTAGATAAAATTTCATTCGAATAACGCCCAACTCTGATGTCTACGCCTCATACAACATAATACGTTTATACTATTGAAATGATTTAAGTTTTCGGTTGTCTCAAAATGTAATTTCATGAAATAATATAGGTACAGAACGTTCCGTATTATGCATTATGGAATGTATAGAATAACATAAACTGTTGAAATTCCATTAGGGAATAATATTATTAATTATTATTCATAAACTGTGAACATATACGCTGCCTTGAGTGAGGTTTGGTGTCTGATTTTTGAATAACAAGAAAACATGAATCTTTATAAAAACAACGCGATTACAATAGTATAGTATAATATTTAACTTGAGATAAAAGTTGAAATGTTCCAATAACATATTGTTTTATGAGTCACAAAAAATAAATTCTAAAGAGTTCGGCGTAATAGAAATAACTCTCAAATGTAATTAAATTACTATAAGTAATTACCTACAGTGGTAATTAATTATTATTAAATATTTTTTTTCAATATATTTTTGTTATTTTCATCGAAAAAATATTTGTATATATTGTATATGAAATAAAAGATTTTTTTACTTAAATATTAATTAATAAGTATAAGTAACAATTTCACAGTTAGTAATAAAAGACAAATTAATACGAGTGTAGTAAAATAATCAATATTGAAAAGAAGAAACAGAATCGTGAAAAATAACTTAAAGAAATTCATTCTTATATGCTGTATAACATTAAAATATTATATTAAATAACAATTTAGCTTATGAGTTACAAATAATAAGTTTATATCGATTGGATGAACATATGTATTCTTATAAGTATATCCTAGAAGGTAGAATATAAATTGTATTCCAATAATCGTAATAATATATAAGTAACATGAAAAGGTTTTATCAATTTCTGCGTTCAACTTAGTATAATTAGTGATATTTTATGACGTAGAACCTTTTCGTCTGTTATACTTTTGTACTTTATTAACGCACCAATTAAAACAGTTTTAAGCTGGAAATATGCGTCTTTGGAATATTTTTATTAAATATATTATATAATATAATGTATATAGCGTAAAAAAAAAGTGTTGAAAAAAACGGATTTAGAACCCTTTCATCCTTGGTCCGCGTAAAGTTGAAGTTTAATTTATTAAGTACGATTATATCATTTTCCCTCCGCATTAACAATCAACGCGTCATTTTTATAACTGAACTCTTTGCAGGCCTGTCCACGGTTTTCAACAAGCGTCCAACCGTGTCTTGTAGAAATTAAAATATTCTGAACGTTAGTGAATCAACAAAACAGTTTTATTTTTCTTGTCGTTAACACATTTATGCTGATTCCTAGAGATGAAATGTAAGTAAAAATGTTTGCCGACCAACCACGGTAATTTACTGCAGTGGTGATGTTGAATTATAATAGCAATCGATAACAGTTTTAGGTTCTGAGCAGAGTGATTAATGTATTTGTTTTTTTCAACTATGTATATTATGTGGCTGACGTCATCGGGCAGTTAAAAAGCTTCGGGAGAGTGATTCAATGTTTGCCCAGTGATTATCAAAATAACTTACGAAAAACTAAAAAAAATCTAAAAATTGTCTTAGTCAAAAATCTTGAAAATACAATATTTACAACTGGCATGTTTCTCATAAGTAGTTTCTAGCATTTTAAGAATATCAAAAATGCATATGTAAAATATCTTTTTTAAAAGTTTTAAGTTCAAATTTTGTTAAAATTACGAAAATGTCCAAAATTATGTTGTGACCAAAAGTTCATATTCAATTTTAAATCAATTTTAATAGCTATAATGTTTGAACATTTAAAACATTAAATAATCAAATTTAATATTAAAAAAAAAATAATAATAATAATCTAAAATATATGTGTATAAATAGCGTAACTTCTTTCCGGTGACCTCTTTTTTTTATGACAAAAGTAGAAAAACTTGTTTGAAATATTCTATTAAAATGTCTAATGTTAACTATAAAAATAAAATTATTTATGACTTTCTAACTGGAGAATAGTTAGAAAAATTTGAAAAAAAATTTAAAAATGATCATGGCTATACCTAAGTAAATAGCTAAAAAAGAGTCAACAGTTATACGCTAAAGAATGTAGTGTAATATAAAAGTAACACTATAAAAATTAAATAGATTTTTTCAAAAATTGGTTTTGCATAAAAATTACCACTTTTTCACTTCTTTTTCATGACGTTTTCAAAAACTACTAATTTTCACCTCTTAAAAGTACCAACTATATTCACTATTATATTAGAAAATACACTACTTTTATACGATAAAAGATGCTGATGTCGAAAATCCGAGTATTTTTACTATCCCAAATGTTGATGAGACAGACAAAAAACACATAATCATAAGACATAAGTACAATATATTAATTTGCTATACACTCAGAAATAAAGTACATTGTAGATAAGATTTAATAATAATTTATTTAAGCTACTTTAATGATATTCAACAAATATTAATCGTAGATATTTAACATTTTTTTCCATTATTATTATTATTATTATTATTATTATTATTATATTATTATTTTAATACACAATACATTTTTAAATAGGTATTTAGACAAATGTTTAGCTTCATATAATACTCAACTATTCACATCTTTTAACAGTTTCTAAATTCACTTTTGAACTTACAGTTATTGAATTTTAATAGTTATTGCCTGTATAAATAAACAATATGATATGTCATGTTTCTGGGAAAAATGTATCCGACCTAAATACCTTATTACAGTATATTAATAAATAAATTGCATATTTAATAAGAATTTTAATTAATTATATGATACATTTATTATTTATAAATATACGCTGACACATTGTCTATACAGAATATTGTTTTACGTATAGGTACAATAGTCCAACAATGTATCATGTAATTTAATTTTAAGAAAACCATTAAAGTAGTCAATGGCGAGGTACATTTGAAGTATACTATATAGCAAAACAACTTTCCCCGAATTTTTTTATTTTTATGTTTTCAAATATAGTGTATACTCGAGAAAACCTATAAAGCCTTAAGTACATACGGAACATTTATATATATTTATTTTCATTATACCGTGCCGTCATCCATTGTATATCTATAGGGTTTTCAAATTCAATGTCAGCAATCTTAAATATTGGTTCAGAATAGAAGGATATTTTCAATGGTTTCGATAATCTCATCAGAGCTATAATTTCTAAGGAGAATTTTTTTTTTATTGAAACATAGTTCTCTTATGTAATATAAATATTATTACTTATTTTTATTTTGGTCCCTGGATCATCCAGGAAAATAAATTAGAAAAATAGTGAATAGTATATTATTTCTTATAACGATTATAAACTTTTATGATGATTTCGCTTTATATTTGCATTTTATAATTGTTTTTAAAAATGTATTAAAATTGTTTCTTAGAATTTATATTAGCTTATTTGGATTTTATAGATGTATACATAGTAAAGGTCTACACTATATGCAGGATTTTAATTAGAGTGTTTTAATAAACAAAATATGTATAAAACACTTTAATAGGTACTTAATTTATGTTCTACAAATTGATATTAAATTAAAGTATATTAAATAAATAATAATTTTCAGTAGGTAGATATGGAACTAAACTTAAACACAACGTTTATGCATCGAAATAAATGCTCACTTTCAAATTGTGTAACATTTATATGGTTAGACACTACCCTATGCACACATTTAAATATAACAATATATATATACACTATAAATTAAATAATTGATTCCCGTCCATACCATTATGCCACATATAATACAAACCGTTTGTAACTCAACTGGTAGTTAAAACGGTAAAAGTGGTGTTGTGATTGATATTATGTTTCTACCAACTAACACGTATTTAAAATGTTTTATGAATTTTAACAGAGTACAAATATTAAATAATTATTTTGTCTCATATCATAGTTATTTAGGTTACCACTATATTAAGTAGAGAAATTATTAGGACACTATTAGAAGTGTGAATAATATTATAATTTGAAATGTGAAAAACATATTTCCAAGTAGGTATTATAGTCGATTACCGAAACCACTATTCAGATCATTGCGTAGGTAATATGTAACTAAAATATGTATTTAAACTATTTTGTCAGAATTAACACCATTATATACATATTTATATATTATACATTATATATATTTATATGTTGTATTTTATATTTTTTTCATTGAATAGAAAAAACTTTAACTGTACAAATTTATGATTTTTATTTTTTCAATAACTTTACTGATTAGTTTTAATAAAAATGTAAAATATAAACAAATTAAATATTAAAAATCTGTTTAAGAATCATTGAGACACTACATAATACATATACTTTTCTATCTTTGATATAAGTTTAGTCTTTCAATTATAAATAATATATAAAAAGCTGTGTATTCCACACAAATTGGATTTTTACTGTTTACACTCACGCATCCGACATCTTCTTGAGTTAATAATACACATGTAATTCAATTTAAAATAAGTGAGTATACTCCAAAATCAAATATGGTATTCAGTTAATAATATATTATGAAGAGTGTGGAAGTAATGGTGGTTGTTCGCCCATTCGTACAATTGTATAATATTGAAGCAACGTTACTAGTAAAAAGCTTTAAAACTTAAAGGTGTGGCTCAGATCAAGTGACATAATATATCCATGAACATACCATTAGTATAATACATTTTTTTTTTGTTATACCATATGTTATAACTTGTTGATTTCGACCTTACATTTTTAATACTGTTTTCATCAGTGTTCTGTGTTCACCGATATTTCCGTTTTTTAGTCAGATTTGAGTTGGTCTTCAGGAATCGAAGATCTCTCAAGCTTCTATTCTTAGTTGGTGTGCATATATTGTAACTAACAATATAATAACATTGAAACCTTACGCTTTATTACGACAAGTAAAACTAATGATAATATCACCTAATCACGATGTTTCAAATACAATGTGTATAGAATATTCTTGGCTAATCCACAAAACGTACTCCTTCTCACCTATACAATCTATACTCCTAACCATAAAGCGTAATATTAAGGATAATATTTCAGACAATTTGTTTGTAGTGTTTGCCACTTTCGAGAAGTAAATATTGTTCTAAGTCCATTGTCTGTTTTAGAATCGAAGTGTTTGGAGTGTCACATTATTAGACGTTTTTTTTTTTTAATATATATATTAAATAATAGATAAAAAAAACTACCCACTGCTGCAGTCACATGATACTAGACTCTGTTCAGTGAGAGAGCACTCAAATTCTGCGCATTCCTCCGCGTCACCATACTATCTAAATCGGTTCCCCGATGGCAGAGTGTTGTGTGGGGGGAACCAGTTTTCGTCGGTGCGCATCGTGGTCTCTCGCTAAACAGAGTATAAGTAGTGCAGTGTATAAACGAATGGACAAATATTTTCTATTAATTAACCGTTTCCAGTTTTGGTATTATACTAATAAGCCACGCTTGGCTTTTATTTGTTCAAAGTTATAGTCGTTTTAGAATGAAATGTTTATTATCCCTAAATAAACCACTCACGTGTATATATTGAACAGTTTTGAGTTAAAACAAATACACATTAAATATTGTACAGGGTTTGTCAGGAGGTATGATATATTTGGATTCACTAAAACTTAGATGATGGAATAGTTTGTATACTTTTGGCAGGTAATGCAGTTACAGTTGCCATGGTAGGCATTTATTTTACATAGACATTTGAAAAATTGTCCAGAAATTTTAATTAATTTTATGGGACTACTTTAAAGCTAAAGTTTTAAAAAATCAGGTACTTGACGCTCCTTAAAGTACTATCTGGAGAAAAATTAGAGCGTTCTGCTAGCTATAACCAAGAGGTGCATTGAAAACGTTGATTCGCTTGCGCGAGTTTCTATAGAGAAAAACGGTCACCATTTAGACAACGTTAGTTTTCATTTTTCCCTTTTTTATTACTGCATTTTGTACTCGTTAATTGTGGCAAATAAACATTTCAAGTTTTTCATTAATTACTGAGTGTGATATTTCCAAAAAGCGTATTTTTAACTAATTCTGTGTATGGAATATTACTTTTACATATTTTTAATCTCGAATAATAGTTTATTTTATTGAAATTCGCACTGATAATTTTTAAGTGGTGCATAATAATATATGGCTAGAAATTTACGGGGGGAGTCTCTTCCTTTTATTTTTAAATTCACATGTATATTGTTCCCCTACTTAAAATTCTAAATCAATATCAACTGTCCATCTTTTAATCAATAACCAAAATGTTATGTTTAATTTTATGCAGGACATATCAATGCTTAAAAAAAGTATAGTGTCTACATGTTATGTCCTGTCTGTAAATAATTTGTTGTTATTGTGATGCAAATTGCAATAATTTAGGTATCGGAACGTAATTTCCCCCATGTTTTGAGTGAGAATTTTTATATTCAAACAAAATGTATATCCAATCCTTCTCCCACCAATTATTCTACCTTACTACGTCAATCGCTAACTTACTGTGTTGGGACTGGAACTAAACTAAGGTAGGTATTAAGTTAGGTATTATAATCAGAACCTTCTGAAAAATATTTTTTTCTATTTATTTTATTTTTCTTTATTCTTCAATAAGATAATGGGCCCCCCTGAACATATTCGTGTGCTGTTGAAACTTAAAAATCTTACTTATTAAATTACTGTAAGAATAGAAACTAATGTGATAAGCAAAAGGTTTTTTTTGATTCTTGTTGGTCTTAAGAAAGTCTTCTAATATATATTAATAAACAACCAATAACTAGCAAAATAGTTTTAATACCGAGTAAATACAGTTTTAATTAATTATACATTATATACATTTTTTTCTTTCTAAGTATAATATTATAAAACTCAAATCAGAAACGATTGGTGATACGGGTATTGATCGGCAAATATTAATTTATTATATTGACGAACTGAAACCAATAAAATCACCAATTTATTATATGGGTACAAGTATCCGACCTACTCTCTTCCGTATGTGCGTACAGCATCGAGTATATATATTATTATTATATTTCAATGATATTTATTTTTGTCGTATATATATATAGGTTCGAAATCGACGCCAATCGACAACTCTATATTGAACTTCCAAAGTACATGCCACGAGGCGTTGGAAACCTGTAACAAACACTCACAGTGCCAGGAAATGGTGGCGTCCATAATCCGGAACTGCAACCACAGACAGTGCAAGAAAGCCAACTGCATGGAGTCGCTGCAAAATTTTTACCGCAACGAATCGATGCATTCATACGCAATAGAAATCGCGTTTTGTCTGTGCAAGTGAGTACTTACTGACAACTGTTATTATTTTATACTTGGTTGACCGTATTTGTAAAATAAAATCGGGACCTTTGTTTGTAATGCCCCTCCGAGCTCCGAACGACCATAGCAAACTCCTTATCCTCGCTCATTTTTAGGTACAATGTAACCAATAATTGTTCAATTTTGATTAAGTCATTACTCATTTAGTTTTAAATTGGATGTACCCCATCCCTCCTAAAAAAAAACTTGGTGACGCCTTGTAGGTCATAGGGTTGAGACTTAACTAATTTGGTTTGAAACTAAACTAGACCGAACCTAACTTCGCCCATATGTAAGATACAAAGTGTTCCTTGTCATTACTGTGTTGAGTTGTTGCATAATAATTATGAAATCATACATACAATTCATTCAAGTGAATAACGACGAAGAACGGCGTTAGTTTTTGACAGATTGCAGTGCAATTTTTTAGCCACAATACTAATGAAAAAGTTATGCATTTTTTAATGGATCTTCTGATCATCGGTTTATATCCAAATTTATTTTGTAATATTTAATTACTAAATTTGCATATTTTCTATTTTTAAACAATCATAACTTTCTTTAAAAATAATCTCCATAATAAACGTAATATATTATGCGTTGTATTATTTTTATCTTTCATTTCCATAATTATATTGGCTGATCCCGTGCACTTCGATGCTCGTTAAATGTACCAACTCTATATGACTCAAACTTTGTTCAATTCTCTATTTAATATTCGGTGTATGGTTTTCAAAACTTATCTTAACTTTTCCGTTACTATACAAATTCTGGTTTGCAGCAGTAGGTATATAATCAGGTAGGCAATCTACCTGCGGTAGATCACGGACCCGGTGCTGTTTGTACTTAAGTTTATGATTTAACTCTAGAGTATCAAAGTTATATCAAGTTTGTCATTTTTACTTAATTTCACCTACCGTGGATTAATATAATCAATTGACACAAAATCCTAACCCAACCGTACTAAAATTCAATGAATAAAAAAACCAAATTTAACCCTTTTTAAATTAGCCTATCTTCTTCCCAGAGATATAATCTACACACAAAAATTCATCTATATATATAAAAATAGAGCTTGAAAAATGCATGTTACCTCATCAATCGAAAACGGCTGTTTTTATAAATTGACAAAATATAATAATAATAATAAACCAACATGCCCGTAATACCAATAGCTTGCAATATACAATACACTTTTATTATTTTAATCTGAAACTAAATTTGTTATTAGATATTTAGTTTTCTGGACAGATGAAAACACTATTGTTTTTTTTACATTCAAAGTTTCTACTTTTCCGGTGGATTTTCCTAAAATTTTCTTTCGTAAAAACCTTCTCTTGGCAATTACGAACATCTTAAAAAAAAATTGATCCAAATCGGACCAGCCGTTCTCGATTGATTTTTCACACGACATTTATATATATATAGATTATATAAAATTAAAATACACCTTACGTCTTGTGTTAACGTGTTTGTGTCAGCAAGATGTCATCTTAATGACAATTTTTAATATTATAGTACATTTGAATAATATCTATAAGTAAAATTGTGGTCTGCTGGTCTAGGTATTATTATAATGTGATTATATTAGGTATCTATTACCAACTCGTATGGGTGACTGATACAGATTAATACGAGACTGGCATCGTATTTATAACGTAAAGTGCATTGCGATGTATTTCGTAATTGAAAATGTACCAGAATAATGTAATATGTATTATGTGGTAAGCCACAATACTTACATACAAATAATATTGTAGTACCTAGGTACTATGTGCTTTATATAAATTCTACCGAATTGCGTGGTCGGGTGACGTTTGATATTATTAACACGCCATAGTCGTAACTAATAAAATATTCGGTCGTTTATGTTGTATAATACTATAATAGCATAATATTATAATTATAATATATTAAAATAACAATAACAATAATAATAATAATAACAATTACGCTGTTGGTGAAGCAGACGTTTATGCGAGTATGATGTTAAACATTACGTCATATATTATTCACCATACATTTAAAGTTAATCGCTAAGACATGAACAAATTCAATTTTAGTTATTTGTTACATGATAATTTGATATATTTTTCTTTAAATGACTCAAGTTCCGGTTACGTAAAAATATGTGTGTTATCGCTGCAATGGTGATAATTCGGGAAAATATGTCTAAAATGCTGTGTTAGCCAAGCACTAGAATGTACCTTTTACTATACAAAATTATTGTCATAGTTTATATCACGAACTGTTATTGTTATAATTTATAAATATAGTATAGAAATCATCTAAAATATCGTAAGTAGTATACATTGAGTTGAATGGACGTTTATGAAATGCAATCTTTGAAATAGATGAAATTAATTATTCTGGTTCACCCCGTCGCTATATGTTTACACATGTTATTAAGTTCGTTTATTATTATAACGACTTTCAGGTGCTATATTATAGAAAGAAGAAGAACAGAATTGTATCCACGCAAACAGAAACAGTTAAAACATAAGATATATTTTAAAAGAAGCCCAACAAAATAAGTTACATTTTTGGGTAGCAGTGGTTTAGATACTTTCATTGGACCACAAGGATTTCTTAAAACAAAATGTGAGACTAAAATATGTGTACCAGTCGTACTATTAATCTGGGCCTAAAATTGTGTGCAGTTTAACACACACTATGTGCAGTAGATAAAATTAAATGTGCAGTAGGAAATTTTAAAGTGTCCAGTACTTATTTTCGGCTTTTTAAAATTTTTATTTGATTAATATTCAGTATTTTTTATTATTATTTTTTTTGTTTATTATAAGATTAACGACAACCGGCTTTTTATATTGATTATTGGAAATATTACTAATTAGCATATTGTATTCGTTTAAAATCCTTAACACTAAAAATAATACCGACTACACCATACATTCGGGGCGGATTATAATATAATAAGTATATATTAACCCAAGCTATTTCGTTTTTAAGTTAAAAATGTTTAGTCATATAGGTAATAGCCTTTAATTATCAAGGACCTTTATAGAAAATTGTCTTAGATTGTACTTATTATAACTAATTCAAAAACAATAAACTATGCAATGATGTTATATGTGGCATGTGTAATTATTTAAAAATATTTTGGTGTGGAATTAGGTGTACTGTAGCAAAATACCTTAATTTTAGGCCCTGCTATTCATAAAATATGTAACTTAAAATGCCATAGTAGTTTGCGGTTTGAAAAAAAAAATGTTATTATAACTGGTTTAGTAATATTAACTTAGTTTGTACAAATAAAAATGTTTCTTTTTATTATTGCATTGTCTAAAGAGCATCAGCCATTGACCATAGATATAGTATAAGTATATAGTGTAGTCAATAGTCATATTTTCAAAATCTTATCTATATCTTTTTAACATATCTATATTTTATCTTATCCTATAATATATTTCGTATACATTTCTATATTTATTATTCATTATCAAATATAACTGGGAAATAATAACAATTCCTATAACAGCAATTACATTAGTTTCTACACTAGGGAATACTCGTCTGTGAGTTTTCTTAGACCAGGAATACGGTTATACCGTATATATATAAATATGCAATAGGGCACAATAAAGGCAAATAAGGGAGGAATTATTTTAGAAAACAAAATATAGTGGAACCTCGTCTAACAGATACCTCCCAATAGTGGACATTTTCCAATAGCTGGCTTTTTATTGGGAACCAACTACAAACTTCATACAATTACATATAAAATACAATTTAATAAAGAAAAAAAAATTAATCAATCCGGAAATAAATGTCATAACCGCAGTCCATGTACAATATTTATATAGATAATACTCAACATTATTCTGAGTGTTGATGTACGTGTTTGTGTATTGTAATAATGTATTAATTTTATTATTTTTTCCATCAAATTCTGTACGACCATCGATCGATACGTAACATCGATTTTTCAAGAAAACATTGCGTATTCTCTTATAATTATAACCTTTCTATTTCCCCTGGCTACCGTTACGGTTTAAAATAAACATGGGTCAAGTACAATCGGTACTACTAAAAATGTATTTTGAAGGTAACATATTATTGTTCAAAAAACATAAAATAAATATTATGAAACTTTTAATGGACACCGACAAACATAAGTTCTAAAACTGCTAATATTTTTAGACTTGTGATGTAACAGAGAGTCCATTATATAATCCTGACGGGATATACAGTACCTATTATTATCGGTGTTCAAGTCTTAAATTTCATTTAAACAAATAGATGTTGATAAAAATTATAAGAAGGACTCTATAATATGTCATTGCTATCAATCTATTCATTCGCTGGAACTTAAAATTTCATTTCTCTCGAATTCGTAGATCAAAATGATATGTTTTCAGTCGACGAGAATTATAGTGTGCTAATAATATTGTAGTGCTACTTATGTCACTACAGTAGGTAGACACAATGCAGAGAAATACTATAATAAGGAGCTAGACATTTATGGCTGGCGTAGCAAAAATTGTTATTATTTAGGCATTTAGGCATTTTGATTTAGATCATGAGTGGCGATTGGGGGGGGGGGGGCTTAACCCAATGTTATCAACCTCCCTGAAATTTTAATGGATTTTCGTCAAAGTTCAAGATTTTTGAATGTATGTATTTAATATTATGTTATTTCAACGAAATATTTAAGAACTTTAAACGGCTCAAACTATAATCAAAGGAGACATGAATACACGATACATTTAAAAAATAACTTTAGTAGAGTGCTATATATAATACATTTCAGAAAAATGAATGTCTAGATTCTTTTATCCTCGGATTAGTAAATACTTCCCTTAAGACATGACCAGTCACGATTACAGTCATAAATTTGAATATCTTTTCTATGATATATTTATAGTTAATCACTCGAGCAATGATCACCGTGGTGAGAATTTTGGTACCTACCTACCTACCTACTTTGACAATAAATGAATTAAGTTTACTTTACTTTACACTATTACAATAAAAGTTCATTTTGTATAAGCAAATTACACTTTTACAATAATTATATTAATAACAAATTGACAAATTACTCATTACTACGATTAAATGTAAACACTCACCAAATTATCAACATTTGAAGTAAGTAATAGTATAAATACAAAAAATAAATAAATATATCTAATTCATAAAGTAGGTACCTAATATATTATATAAAAACTTGGAATTTTAAAAGGCTCCCTTCAAATAGAATTGTATTAATTAATTATATTTATATAGTGGAAACGATGAACTATAGAAAACAGGGAGATTTTCAGTACAATTAATTAATAATTAATGTATCGGTTACAGATTTACAATTTTCCAATGAGCTCATATTAAATGCTCACATAACTGAATAATTATTTAAACACAATATATTTTACATTTACAATAACAATTTCATTTTAATTGGAAAATAAATAAATTTAAATTGGAGTTCACTGATGAAGTACTAACTATAGAAAAGGTATTAATAAATTTATGACCGTGAATTCATGGCCGATTGTGTGATAGGGGACTGTCTCTAGACGCTTGTAAAACAAATAGCAGTAATGGTAGCGATTAGTCATGTGATACCTTCTACGGCTTCGTTCTAATGCACAGCATTGTTCCGTCAAAGGTTTGTTGTAAAGAAAAAAAATAACAATTATTACAGTTCCAACATGTACAAAAGTAAAATGTAAAAAGCCTCGGGGAAAAAAAAAACAATAATGAAAAATAATAAACGTAAAAACAAACAAAAACCACTATGCAGGCCCTTATAATTTATGTCGTATGGGTATTGTATAGGTGTGCCACCCACTACTATACATAGGTATAAAATATCGATAGGTAATTGTGGCTTATAGAATAATATCAATGATATTATGTGTGTATTTATAATATGACTATAGTAGGTATTCATAGCGTTTCTTTCACTGTAAAATTTTTTGTACAGTTTGTTATAGTAATAATATACATTATGTTTGTACAATAATTGCGCCATTAAAATAAACTATGTAGCTTTTTTATATCCAAATTCGATTTATTGTCATGTTACTTTAACACATGTCTACAGGATGATTCTTTTTACAATAAACAGCATACCTACATTTTACATATTAGATTTTAAAGTGGTATTATAATAAGAAAATTAAGTCGCGTTTTTCATCTTCACCCAAACCTT
>WHPZ01570263.1:0-10539 GCA_016617965.1 Macrosiphum rosae | reverse complement strand
TATAAGGTATTCGTAACCGTTGACACACACTTTCAGGTCGCGCGTACACGCTCCAATAGAGCGCGCGCGCAGTATTAAAACTGAATTAATTCTGTCTCGTTACATACTATATAGCAAAACAACTTTCCCCGAATTTTTTTTATTTTTATGTTTTCAAATATAGTGTATACTCGAGAAAACCTATAAAGCCTTAAGTACATACGGAACATTTATATATATTTATTTTCATTATACCGTGCCGTCATCCATTGTATATCTATACGGTTTTCAAATTCAATGTCAGCAATCTTAAATAGTGGTTCAGAATAGAAGGATATTTTCAATGGTTTCGATAATCTTATCAGAGCTATAATTTCTAAGGAGGATTTTTTTTTTATTGAAACATAGTTCTCTTATGTAATATAAATATTATTACTTATTTTTTATTTTGGTCCCCGGATCATCCAGAAAAATAAATTAGAAAAATAGTGAATAGTATATTATTTCTTATAACGATTATAAACTTTTATGATTTCGCTTTATATTTGCATTTTATAATTGTTTTAAAAAATGTATTAAAATTGTTTCTTAGAATTTATATTAGTTTATTTGGATTTTATAGATGTATACATAGTATAGGTATACACTATATGCAGGATTTTAATTAGAGTGTTTTAATAAACAAAATATGTATAAAACACTTTAATAGGTACTTATTTTATGTTCTACAAATTGATATTAAATTAAATTATCCTATGCACACATTTAAATATAACAATAAATATACATTATAAATTAAATAATTGATTCCCGTCCATACCATTATGCCACATATAATACAAACTGTTTGTAACTCAACTGGTAGTTAAAACGGTTAAAGTGGTGTTGTGATTGATATTATGTTTCTGCCAACTAACACGTATTTAAAATGTTTTATGAATTTTAACAGAGTACAAACATTAAATAATTATTTTATCTCATATTATAGTTATTTAGGTTACCACTATATTAAGTAGAGAAATTATTAGGACACTATTAGAAGTGTGAGTAATAATATAATTTGAAAAGTGAAAAACATATTTCCAAGTAGGTATTATAGTCGATTACCGAAACCATTATCCAGATCATTGCGTAGGGAATATATTATGTAACTAAAATATGTATTTAAACTATTTTGTCAGAGCTATCACCATTATATACATATTTATATATTATACATTATATATATTTATATGTTGAATTTTATATTTTTTTCATTGAAAAGAAAAAACTTTACCTGTACAAATTTATGATTTTTATTTTTTCAATAACTTTACTGATTAGTTTTAATAAAAATGTAAAATATAAACAAATTAAATATTAAAAATCTGTTTAAGAATCATTGAGACACTACATAATACATATACTTTTCTATCTTTGATATAAGTTTAGTCTTTCAATTATAAATAATATATAAAAAGCTGTGTATTCCACACAAATTGGATTTTTACTGTTTACACTCACGCATCCGACATCTTCTTGAGTTAATAATACACATGTAATTCAATTTAAAATAAGTGAGTATACTCCAAAATCAAATATGGTATTCAGTTAATAATATATTATGAAGAGTGTGGAAGTAATGGTGGTTGTTCGCCCATTCGTACAATTGTATAATATTGAAGCAACGTTACTAGTAAAAAGCTTTAAAACTTAAAGGTGTGGCTCAGATCAAGTGACATAATATATCCATGAACATACCATTAGTATAATACATTTTTTTTTTGTTATACCATATGTTATAACTTGTTGATTTCGACCTTACATTTTTAATACTGTTTTCATCAGTGTTCTGTGTTCACCGATATTTCCGTTTTTTAGTCAGATTTGAGTTGGTCTTCAGGAATCGAAGATCTCTCAAGCTTCTATTCTTAGTTGGTGTGCATATATTGTAACTAACAATATAATAACATTGAAACCTTACGCTTTATTACGACAAGTAAAACTAATGATAATATCACCTAATCACGATGTTTCAAATACAATGTGTATAGAATATTCTTGGCTAATCCACAAAACGTACTCCTTCTCACCTATACAATCTATACTCCTAACCATAAAGCGTAATATTAAGGATAATATTTCAGACAATTTGTTTGTAGTGTTTGCCACTTTCGAGAAGTAAATATTGTTCTAAGTCCATTGTCTGTTTTAGAATCGAAGTGTTTGGAGTGTCACATTATTAGACGTTTTTTTTTTTTAATATATATATTAAATAATAGATAAAAAAAACTACCCACTGCTGCAGTCACATGATACTAGACTCTGTTCAGTGAGAGAGCACTCAAATTCTGCGCATTCCTCCGCGTCACCATACTATCTAAATCGGTTCCCCGATGGCAGAGTGTTGTGTGGGGGGAACCAGTTTTCGTCGGTGCGCATCGTGGTCTCTCGCTAAACAGAGTATAAGTAGTGCAGTGTATAAACGAATGGACAAATATTTTCTATTAATTAACCGTTTCCAGTTTTGGTATTATACTAATAAGCCACGCTTGGCTTTTATTTGTTCAAAGTTATAGTCGTTTTAGAATGAAATGTTTATTATCCCTAAATAAACCACTCACGTGTATATATTGAACAGTTTTGAGTTAAAACAAATACACATTAAATATTGTACAGGGTTTGTCAGGAGGTATGATATATTTGGATTCACTAAAACTTAGATGATGGAATAGTTTGTATACTTTTGGCAGGTAATGCAGTTACAGTTGCCATGGTAGGCATTTATTTTACATAGACATTTGAAAAATTGTCCAGAAATTTTAATTAATTTTATGGGACTACTTTAAAGCTAAAGTTTTAAAAAATCAGGTACTTGACGCTCCTTAAAGTACTATCTGGAGAAAAATTAGAGCGTTCTGCTAGCTATAACCAAGAGGTGCATTGAAAACGTTGATTCGCTTGCGCGAGTTTCTATAGAGAAAAACGGTCACCATTTAGACAACGTTAGTTTTCATTTTTCCCTTTTTTATTACTGCATTTTGTACTCGTTAATTGTGGCAAATAAACATTTCAAGTTTTTCATTAATTACTGAGTGTGATATTTCCAAAAAGCGTATTTTTAACTAATTCTGTGTATGGAATATTACTTTTACATATTTTTAATCTCGAATAATAGTTTATTTTATTGAAATTCGCACTGATAATTTTTAAGTGGTGCATAATAATATATGGCTAGAAATTTACGGGGGGAGTCTCTTCCTTTTATTTTTAAATTCACATGTATATTGTTCCCCTACTTAAAATTCTAAATCAATATCAACTGTCCATCTTTTAATCAATAACCAAAATGTTATGTTTAATTTTATGCAGGACATATCAATGCTTAAAAAAAGTATAGTGTCTACATGTTATGTCCTGTCTGTAAATAATTTGTTGTTATTGTGATGCAAATTGCAATAATTTAGGTATCGGAACGTAATTTCCCCCATGTTTTGAGTGAGAATTTTTATATTCAAACAAAATGTATATCCAATCCTTCTCCCACCAATTATTCTACCTTACTACGTCAATCGCTAACTTACTGTGTTGGGACTGGAACTAAACTAAGGTAGGTATTAAGTTAGGTATTATAATCAGAACCTTCTGAAAAATATTTTTTTCTATTTATTTTATTTTTCTTTATTCTTCAATAAGATAATGGGCCCCCCTGAACATATTCGTGTGCTGTTGAAACTTAAAAATCTTACTTATTAAATTACTGTAAGAATAGAAACTAATGTGATAAGCAAAAGGTTTTTTTTGATTCTTGTTGGTCTTAAGAAAGTCTTCTAATATATATTAATAAACAACCAATAACTAGCAAAATAGTTTTAATACCGAGTAAATACAGTTTTAATTAATTATACATTATATACATTTTTTTCTTTCTAAGTATAATATTATAAAACTCAAATCAGAAACGATTGGTGATACGGGTATTGATCGGCAAATATTAATTTATTATATTGACGAACTGAAACCAATAAAATCACCAATTTATTATATGGGTACAAGTATCCGACCTACTCTCTTCCGTATGTGCGTACAGCATCGAGTATATATATTATTATTATATTTCAATGATATTTATTTTTGTCGTATATATATATAGGTTCGAAATCGACGCCAATCGACAACTCTATATTGAACTTCCAAAGTACATGCCACGAGGCGTTGGAAACCTGTAACAAACACTCACAGTGCCAGGAAATGGTGGCGTCCATAATCCGGAACTGCAACCACAGACAGTGCAAGAAAGCCAACTGCATGGAGTCGCTGCAAAATTTTTACCGCAACGAATCGATGCATTCATACGCAATAGAAATCGCGTTTTGTCTGTGCAAGTGAGTACTTACTGACAACTGTTATTATTTTATACTTGGTTGACCGTATTTGTAAAATAAAATCGGGACCTTTGTTTGTAATGCCCCTCCGAGCTCCGAACGACCATAGCAAACTCCTTATCCTCGCTCATTTTTAGGTACAATGTAACCAATAATTGTTCAATTTTGATTAAGTCATTACTCATTTAGTTTTAAATTGGATGTACCCCATCCCTCCTAAAAAAAAACTTGGTGACGCCTTGTAGGTCATAGGGTTGAGACTTAACTAATTTGGTTTGAAACTAAACTAGACCGAACCTAACTTCGCCCATATGTAAGATACAAAGTGTTCCTTGTCATTACTGTGTTGAGTTGTTGCATAATAATTATGAAATCATACATACAATTCATTCAAGTGAATAACGACGAAGAACGGCGTTAGTTTTTGACAGATTGCAGTGCAATTTTTTAGCCACAATACTAATGAAAAAGTTATGCATTTTTTAATGGATCTTCTGATCATCGGTTTATATCCAAATTTATTTTGTAATATTTAATTACTAAATTTGCATATTTTCTATTTTTAAACAATCATAACTTTCTTTAAAAATAATCTCCATAATAAACGTAATATATTATGCGTTGTATTATTTTTATCTTTCATTTCCATAATTATATTGGCTGATCCCGTGCACTTCGATGCTCGTTAAATGTACCAACTCTATATGACTCAAACTTTGTTCAATTCTCTATTTAATATTCGGTGTATGGTTTTCAAAACTTATCTTAACTTTTCCGTTACTATACAAATTCTGGTTTGCAGCAGTAGGTATATAATCAGGTAGGCAATCTACCTGCGGTAGATCACGGACCCGGTGCTGTTTGTACTTAAGTTTATGATTTAACTCTAGAGTATCAAAGTTATATCAAGTTTGTCATTTTTACTTAATTTCACCTACCGTGGATTAATATAATCAATTGACACAAAATCCTAACCCAACCGTACTAAAATTCAATGAATAAAAAAACCAAATTTAACCCTTTTTAAATTAGCCTATCTTCTTCCCAGAGATATAATCTACACACAAAAATTCATCTATATATATAAAAATAGAGCTTGAAAAATGCATGTTACCTCATCAATCGAAAACGGCTGTTTTTATAAATTGACAAAATATAATAATAATAATAAACCAACATGCCCGTAATACCAATAGCTTGCAATATACAATACACTTTTATTATTTTAATCTGAAACTAAATTTGTTATTAGATATTTAGTTTTCTGGACAGATGAAAACACTATTGTTTTTTTTACATTCAAAGTTTCTACTTTTCCGGTGGATTTTCCTAAAATTTTCTTTCGTAAAAACCTTCTCTTGGCAATTACGAACATCTTAAAAAAAAATTGATCCAAATCGGACCAGCCGTTCTCGATTGATTTTTCACACGACATTTATATATATATAGATTATATAAAATTAAAATACACCTTACGTCTTGTGTTAACGTGTTTGTGTCAGCAAGATGTCATCTTAATGACAATTTTTAATATTATAGTACATTTGAATAATATCTATAAGTAAAATTGTGGTCTGCTGGTCTAGGTATTATTATAATGTGATTATATTAGGTATCTATTACCAACTCGTATGGGTGACTGATACAGATTAATACGAGACTGGCATCGTATTTATAACGTAAAGTGCATTGCGATGTATTTCGTAATTGAAAATGTACCAGAATAATGTAATATGTATTATGTGGTAAGCCACAATACTTACATACAAATAATATTGTAGTACCTAGGTACTATGTGCTTTATATAAATTCTACCGAATTGCGTGGTCGGGTGACGTTTGATATTATTAACACGCCATAGTCGTAACTAATAAAATATTCGGTCGTTTATGTTGTATAATACTATAATAGCATAATATTATAATTATAATATATTAAAATAACAATAACAATAATAATAATAATAACAATTACGCTGTTGGTGAAGCAGACGTTTATGCGAGTATGATGTTAAACATTACGTCATATATTATTCACCATACATTTAAAGTTAATCGCTAAGACATGAACAAATTCAATTTTAGTTATTTGTTACATGATAATTTGATATATTTTTCTTTAAATGACTCAAGTTCCGGTTACGTAAAAATATGTGTGTTATCGCTGCAATGGTGATAATTCGGGAAAATATGTCTAAAATGCTGTGTTAGCCAAGCACTAGAATGTACCTTTTACTATACAAAATTATTGTCATAGTTTATATCACGAACTGTTATTGTTATAATTTATAAATATAGTATAGAAATCATCTAAAATATCGTAAGTAGTATACATTGAGTTGAATGGACGTTTATGAAATGCAATCTTTGAAATAGATGAAATTAATTATTCTGGTTCACCCCGTCGCTATATGTTTACACATGTTATTAAGTTCGTTTATTATTATAACGACTTTCAGGTGCTATATTATAGAAAGAAGAAGAACAGAATTGTATCCACGCAAACAGAAACAGTTAAAACATAAGATATATTTTAAAAGAAGCCCAACAAAATAAGTTACATTTTTGGGTAGCAGTGGTTTAGATACTTTCATTGGACCACAAGGATTTCTTAAAACAAAATGTGAGACTAAAATATGTGTACCAGTCGTACTATTAATCTGGGCCTAAAATTGTGTGCAGTTTAACACACACTATGTGCAGTAGATAAAATTAAATGTGCAGTAGGAAATTTTAAAGTGTCCAGTACTTATTTTCGGCTTTTTAAAATTTTTATTTGATTAATATTCAGTATTTTTTATTATTATTTTTTTTGTTTATTATAAGATTAACGACAACCGGCTTTTTATATTGATTATTGGAAATATTACTAATTAGCATATTGTATTCGTTTAAAATCCTTAACACTAAAAATAATACCGACTACACCATACATTCGGGGCGGATTATAATATAATAAGTATATATTAACCCAAGCTATTTCGTTTTTAAGTTAAAAATGTTTAGTCATATAGGTAATAGCCTTTAATTATCAAGGACCTTTATAGAAAATTGTCTTAGATTGTACTTATTATAACTAATTCAAAAACAATAAACTATGCAATGATGTTATATGTGGCATGTGTAATTATTTAAAAATATTTTGGTGTGGAATTAGGTGTACTGTAGCAAAATACCTTAATTTTAGGCCCTGCTATTCATAAAATATGTAACTTAAAATGCCATAGTAGTTTGCGGTTTGAAAAAAAAAATGTTATTATAACTGGTTTAGTAATATTAACTTAGTTTGTACAAATAAAAATGTTTCTTTTTATTATTGCATTGTCTAAAGAGCATCAGCCATTGACCATAGATATAGTATAAGTATATAGTGTAGTCAATAGTCATATTTTCAAAATCTTATCTATATCTTTTTAACATATCTATATTTTATCTTATCCTATAATATATTTCGTATACATTTCTATATTTATTATTCATTATCAAATATAACTGGGAAATAATAACAATTCCTATAACAGCAATTACATTAGTTTCTACACTAGGGAATACTCGTCTGTGAGTTTTCTTAGACCAGGAATACGGTTATACCGTATATATATAAATATGCAATAGGGCACAATAAAGGCAAATAAGGGAGGAATTATTTTAGAAAACAAAATATAGTGGAACCTCGTCTAACAGATACCTCCCAATAGTGGACATTTTCCAATAGCTGGCTTTTTATTGGGAACCAACTACAAACTTCATACAATTACATATAAAATACAATTTAATAAAGAAAAAAAAATTAATCAATCCGGAAATAAATGTCATAACCGCAGTCCATGTACAATATTTATATAGATAATACTCAACATTATTCTGAGTGTTGATGTACGTGTTTGTGTATTGTAATAATGTATTAATTTTATTATTTTTTCCATCAAATTCTGTACGACCATCGATCGATACGTAACATCGATTTTTCAAGAAAACATTGCGTATTCTCTTATAATTATAACCTTTCTATTTCCCCTGGCTACCGTTACGGTTTAAAATAAACATGGGTCAAGTACAATCGGTACTACTAAAAATGTATTTTGAAGGTAACATATTATTGTTCAAAAAACATAAAATAAATATTATGAAACTTTTAATGGACACCGACAAACATAAGTTCTAAAACTGCTAATATTTTTAGACTTGTGATGTAACAGAGAGTCCATTATATAATCCTGACGGGATATACAGTACCTATTATTATCGGTGTTCAAGTCTTAAATTTCATTTAAACAAATAGATGTTGATAAAAATTATAAGAAGGACTCTATAATATGTCATTGCTATCAATCTATTCATTCGCTGGAACTTAAAATTTCATTTCTCTCGAATTCGTAGATCAAAATGATATGTTTTCAGTCGACGAGAATTATAGTGTGCTAATAATATTGTAGTGCTACTTATGTCACTACAGTAGGTAGACACAATGCAGAGAAATACTATAATAAGGAGCTAGACATTTATGGCTGGCGTAGCAAAAATTGTTATTATTTAGGCATTTAGGCATTTTGATTTAGATCATGAGTGGCGATTGGGGGGGGGGGGGCTTAACCCAATGTTATCAACCTCCCTGAAATTTTAATGGATTTTCGTCAAAGTTCAAGATTTTTGAATGTATGTATTTAATATTATGTTATTTCAACGAAATATTTAAGAACTTTAAACGGCTCAAACTATAATCAAAGGAGACATGAATACACGATACATTTAAAAAATAACTTTAGTAGAGTGCTATATATAATACATTTCAGAAAAATGAATGTCTAGATTCTTTTATCCTCGGATTAGTAAATACTTCCCTTAAGACATGACCAGTCACGATTACAGTCATAAATTTGAATATCTTTTCTATGATATATTTATAGTTAATCACTCGAGCAATGATCACCGTGGTGAGAATTTTGGTACCTACCTACCTACCTACTTTGACAATAAATGAATTAAGTTTACTTTACTTTACACTATTACAATAAAAGTTCATTTTGTATAAGCAAATTACACTTTTACAATAATTATATTAATAACAAATTGACAAATTACTCATTACTACGATTAAATGTAAACACTCACCAAATTATCAACATTTGAAGTAAGTAATAGTATAAATACAAAAAATAAATAAATATATCTAATTCATAAAGTAGGTACCTAATATATTATATAAAAACTTGGAATTTTAAAAGGCTCCCTTCAAATAGAATTGTATTAATTAATTATATTTATATAGTGGAAACGATGAACTATAGAAAACAGGGAGATTTTCAGTACAATTAATTAATAATTAATGTATCGGTTACAGATTTACAATTTTCCAATGAGCTCATATTAAATGCTCACATAACTGAATAATTATTTAAACACAATATATTTTACATTTACAATAACAATTTCATTTTAATTGGAAAATAAATAAATTTAAATTGGAGTTCACTGATGAAGTACTAACTATAGAAAAGGTATTAATAAATTTATGACCGTGAATTCATGGCCGATTGTGTGATAGGGGACTGTCTCTAGACGCTTGTAAAACAAATAGCAGTAATGGTAGCGATTAGTCATGTGATACCTTCTACGGCTTCGTTCTAATGCACAGCATTGTTCCGTCAAAGGTTTGTTGTAAAGAAAAAAAATAACAATTATTACAGTTCCAACATGTACAAAAGTAAAATGTAAAAAGCCTCGGGGAAAAAAAAAACAATAATGAAAAATAATAAACGTAAAAACAAACAAAAACCACTATGCAGGCCCTTATAATTTATGTCGTATGGGTATTGTATAGGTGTGCCACCCACTACTATACATAGGTATAAAATATCGATAGGTAATTGTGGCTTATAGAATAATATCAATGATATTATGTGTGTATTTATAATATGACTATAGTAGGTATTCATAGCGTTTCTTTCACTGTAAAATTTTTTGTACAGTTTGTTATAGTAATAATATACATTATGTTTGTACAATAATTGCGCCATTAAAATAAACTATGTAGCTTTTTTATATCCAAATTCGATTTATTGTCATGTTACTTTAACACATGTCTACAGGATGATTCTTTTTACAATAAACAGCATACCTACATTTTACATATTAGATTTTAAAGTGGTATTATAATAAGAAAATTAAGTCGCGTTTTTCATCTTCACCCAAACCTT
>WHPZ01570260.1:0-11127 GCA_016617965.1 Macrosiphum rosae | reverse complement strand
ATTGACAAAAAATGGAAAATCACGAAATTTACCAAATTATTTTGAGTTAAGAATTCGTAAAAATTTTTCTTTTTAAATCTAAGATTTTAAAATGTGATACAAGATTCGTTATAAGAATATCTACCTTTATCAAGAAATAAATGTCTATAAGAAAGTCAAATTAAATTTTTATGAGCGTTGGACAACATTGGATATTCACTCGATTTCTCATGTAGCAATTTCCTTATTTTGTTGTAATTCAAAAACGAATAACTGTAGGTACATGAAAATTTCACTGAATATTTATATTAGCATTTCCCTTACACCACACAATTTTTAAAATATTTTGACTCTTTTTGAGCTGTTTACAGACATTTTCAGTTTTCAATTATTTTGGTTTTTTTTCTATAAATATCAATAAAGTTTTATCGGTTGGGCCAAAAAGTGTAAAAATTGAATACAAGGCTCTTGATATATTGTTTCAATATCAGTTGAAAAATATTAAAAATACATAGGCACAATTTTTTTTATAAGCATTTAAGGATCGAATTTTGACAAAATTTATCAATATTAAAATTGAATAATTATTTTGTAGTTAAAAATTTAGAAAATGTTCAACTTTTATATCTAAGGATTGAAAATTTAAAACAAGATTCCACGTAAGTAGTTAATTCTGTTAACAAAAAATCTAAAAAATACATGCTCACAGTTAACTTTTATAGTCATTTTAAGTTCAAATTTGGATGAAATTACATAAAAAAACCTAGAATAGCTATTTTAGTTATTTCGTTGTGATTGTATAATATTATTCGTGGGTACTTGAAATTTCTAAAGTACATTATTATACATCTATGATTGTATCAGGGTTTTTTGTTGGTGTATAACTCGTTATAAGTACCTAATGGATATTGTGATATGATTAATTTGGAATTTATCATAGGTACCTAAAATAGGTTAATTTTTTTTAATACCATAGATAAGTATATAATATGTCTTATACCGAGACTGACATACCGTCTCCGCTCAGAATTGTTTTTCTTATACAATGATATTATATCATTGAATTCAAATTTAATACTATCCATTATACAGTGATCCACTTGTAAACTACTGTACAGCAGAGTACCTTTTTTTTTTGGTTGCATTGAGCAGGTCTCTTGGCCATTTTCTTTTTTTAGTTTACAATCAATTTGTGTTACTAATATATGTATGTATCAATATAAATCATTTGAAAATAATCACCTAATTTTAACGTCAATAGTTTTATAAGTTATATTATACTGTTCTTATTGTATTAATTTCTAATAATTTGATTCTGTGCTTCATTCCGCTACGTAAATTACATTTAAATTGAATAACGGAAACACACTTCACATTTTCTCTAAGAATAATTTTTTTATTCCGATTGCCACAATAAAAAGTAAATGATTTACTAGGAATCAAAAAATGCAATATATATTATCTTGTATACACATAGTTTAGGTTCCTAAAATTCATACATAAAATTAAAGGAAGTATGTACCTAATAGTTGTAACCTATATATATTATGTGTTGTACACCAAACTCGAATAATAATAATATAGGTATAAGGTATAACCACTACCTAACCATACTATATTTATTATTTATATACTATTATCTATAGTAGATACACACCTACTTACTACAAATATTATATAATTATACCTATTATGTTTTAATGCTATTTTGATAAATATTTTTTTTAAACGAATGCGGTAAAATAGTTTAATGAAAACTTTCAAGTTTCAAAGTATCTTGGTTCTGTTCCTAAAATTTAATCTTAGGATATTTCTCTGACATTTTAGAGGATTCGAAATAATTGGTACTGACAGTTGTAAACTATATATTTAGTCAAAAGCTATCAAAGAACAACGCAGAAGTTACAAAATATAATATGCTAATCTTAATTCACATAAATTTAGTCTTAAATTATTAAACTAAAACAAATATTTCTTTTAGATTTTATGATAACTACCTATATGTTTAACATAAAAACTTAACTAACGGATTAAATTAAAATACATTTTTCTTTTGTAAATATCTATAAATTGATTGTATATTGAAGCATACGATTCAGTTGTACACAATAAATAGGTAGTTACATTTAAAAATAAATACTGGAACTATTATAAAAATTTCTTTAAGTTTGAAATATTAATAATTATAAGATTATTATAAAAACTTATTTATTCATATTTTTTCTTCTCGACTTTAAACACTATTATGTAACAACATAATAACAGCATAATGTTTACTGTTGTCGAACAGCAAACTTTCAAAAAGTCGATTGGTTTTAAACATAAATTCCTAGTAGGTACTTAATATCGGTTTCAAACCACACGTCACAGGTATTTGGGAACGTACGAATTTACAAATAAATATGCAGAAGAACATCAAATTTTACGAAATTGGTACAATATTTTAATAATCACGCGACTTCGTATTTAGGCAAACAGTCAATGTTGTTTGTATAGCAAAATATACATAGGTAGGTGCGTATAATATTAACCCACTCTCTCACATACCTTCAATGATGTTTTTTTTTCAACAAATATAATATATAAGTACACATAAACTGAAGTTAAAAAAGGCTTGAATTTTACAAATTTCTAAAATATCTATCGTACGATTAATTACGTTTTTACAATGTCTATATATTTTGGTATAACACATTTTACGAGGAACAGAGTTTTAATTAGTTCACGTCTACAATTTTTTTCTCTCCGATTGGCTAAAGTACATACTGAATCCGTTCATATTTTATTAAAATATCACCTATGCATTTACTCACTAAGTAAGTAAAATAATGGTGGAACCTACCGCATAATATATAGTATATTACTGTTATATTCACGTGTGATAATTTGAATTTATAAGGCACCTACCTATACCTACTATACTAATACGTGTTTACTCGGCTGCTGTTTAAATGTAACAATATTCAGGTCGCCGTGGTTAACATATTATTATATTTTACTTAATTAATATACACATATACAAGCGTGTGGATTTTACTATGTAAAAGCCAAATAATATTTTTAATATTATGTATCTTGGTAATTGGTTTTGTTATCTACTTGGCACAGGTACAATAGGTACATGTTATTATGTTTTTTTATGAGACATTGTTGGGAATCGTTTTTGAAACTCGCATACACTTGCACTGCGTATGCAAAAATCACAGCCGTTTGTGAATTATTCAAATAATATATAAACAAAATACATCGATTACTTTCATTATCACATTATATCTTATCATTATGTGCGCGATCGAAATAATGGTCTGTCTATAGTCAACTATTCGCATTATGTTTATAATAATATTGTGCCCCGTAGTGGTCCCAGGCGTTCAGGCCTCTATCCATAAATTAGTTATTTAATGTTAACAGATAAAACAAAATTGTAATATCACCGAACGTTGAATACCTAGTTAGGTACCTATAATAATATTATAATATCAGAGTATAACTCGGAGATAATATATTATACAACGTGATGGTTTAAAGATAAAAACATCGTTGTGTTATAATATCGTCTGCAGGCGGAATACAAACGGGAACGTCGACCGAAACCGTAAATATTATACTAAATGCGTCGATTAAAATGCGTTATGCACATCGATACGTGATAATGGTTATTGACAATGACATTGTACACAGCATAGAATTAGAACATTATACAATACACGTGTTTTATACACTACGCAAAGCTCACGTGGTCCCCACGACACAAGTCCAACGTCCACGGCCCAATATGTCACTAGCAGCGAAATCATTAGACGTATTATTATTATTATTATTATTACTATTACTATTATTATTATTACTATTACTATTATCATTATAATATTATAATATTACCACGACACCAATATCGTGGTCGTTAATGCTAATAGTCGATAATTGGCCACTGTTCCCATACATTATTATACGCGCAGTACAATAATTTTGCTTGTGTGCCAAATATACCAATATTATAGACAAGGGCCCGTTTACAATAATTGTACATATTATTATGAAAGCTAATGTTCCCCTGAGGATCTAATATCTGACCCGTAAAGTTGCCAAAAATATTTTATTTTTTAACAGCTCTCCCGATCATACATCACAGAATAAAATACAACTTATTAGGTCACGTATGAGATAATAATATTATTTTTTTTTGTCTGACGAAAGTAATTGAAATCATTTCCAACCGACCGCTGTGGATCGAAATTCGAGACGCTTGACCGACGGTAAACAAATCTATCTCGAACCCCACATATAACTCGGTCGTGTGTCATATTATATTATTATGTTACTCATTATTCTGATTTGGGCACTCTTTTCCGTCGCTTTGATTTTAAAATTGTTTACTCTCCGTCGTGGACCAGTTGCGCCGAAGATATACAATAACGTCAGTAACCTAACGAATATGCCAAAAGTATGCATATAACTATTATAGGTACCTAATACCTATACGGCTATACACACATTATACAGTATAAAACAATATTTTGTAAAGTCGTCAAATCGTTGAAAACATTTATGGACATAGTATTGTAACACTAAACCGGTATAAAGTAAGCTGTTAGTATGTTGAGCTATTCTTGCAAGAATTTGAACGATTATATTCCAGGCTCAGATTATGCGAAGACCGAGTTATAAAGTGAGTACCTACCGTGAAACAAAATCGCTTGGCTGGTGTATTTACTATATTCGTTTAGCAAGTAATTTTAAATAATATGAAAATTGATGAAGTAATTGATACATTTAAAACAAAAGGACGGAGTTGTAAATAGTTATATGAATAATATAATTTATCAAATACAATACACTGTTTTAATTATTTTTTTTATATTGTATACCTTTTAGTACCTAGTAAGTAGTAATTATGTATTTGTTTTTGAATGTAGGTATAGAATAATACATTTATTAAGGATTGATCGTGTCTAAAATAAATTCCTCTCACATTCAGTCTATTTTCATGTTAATCATCCAAGTTACGACTACTTGCTCTTACAAAGAATGTATTTACCAACTCTCTCCCCTTGTCCCCTTGATTTCCATCCCCGATTCGTCTCTTCTGTTCTTAATGGCTCCTTAAACGTTCCCTGCACGCTTTCGAACATCAGATTCCGTGACCCCATCCTTCTAATACATATAGAAATCGCATCCCTCTCCTTATACCCTTCCGTTCATCATTCTATGGGTATAATCATCCACTTCGCCGTATGCTACGTTCTTTAAACATGAAGCAATAAATAATGCTAAATTGAATATGCAAGAGAAAGCCTGCCAAAACAGTTTACTACAGGTAAAGAGGAGTATAGTTTAAACTGAACTGGTGGCCCATGAGTATATATTATTAAGGGGATACGCGTGATACAGTCATGGGATGACTGCGGTGGGACTGCGTACCAGGCACACGTATAAACGTTAAAATCCCCCTGAAAAAAAAATGTTTTTTTTTTCAACATGGCCATGTAAGATTAATTTGTATACTTATTATTGTTATTATTATTATATCGTGTACCGTTGTAACAAACTTATTAGTCTTATTATTATTTGCAACCATTAGACCTTCGTGATTTTTATAAAGATCGATTTCAAACACTACGATAACATCATAATAACTTATAGCCGACAAACTATTTCCCATTAGAATTTGTTTTGTAATGGCTACAATACCTGTAACAATTACTAGAGCGGAGCGTTCTTTTTCTTTTTCTATTTTATGGTGGCTCAAAACAAATGTATGGAATGATATGGGAAATGATAGGCTAACTGGGTTGTTTCTGGTGAACATTTACTAACGTTATAACTTTGACGTTCAAAATTAAGTTATGACTAGGTATTTATTTTCCAGATAGCCTGAACACACAATGATTATTCAATACCATAAATATAATAGATACAAATGCTTAATTCTTTTATTTTATGAACCAAATATTTTATTTTTAATTGCCTGCGCATAATTAAACGAATCCAATTTCAATGCTATGTCTATAACACGAGGCTTATAATTCTGAATCCGCTGGAACGTTACATGTTACTGACATGAAATTGTCGACCATTAGTTGCACAGAACTAGTGGCCGTCGTAAACACTAAACTTTATAACCCGACAGCAATGACTATTTTTATATTAGATAGTATACAATAATGATAAAAAAAAACACGACTTATTATACGTCTTAACTTATTTGCTCGTTATATGGGGTCTCTCAGTTTTAAAGTATCCACTGATGGCTAGGTTAGGTATATGTGATGTTTATTGTTTGGTTGTCATAAGGTATTTATTCCTGTTTTAATAAAACCCTTAAACCCTTATTAAACTTGAAAAATAAATAGATAGTTAAAGAAGTATAAATACTAAAACAATGCTTAGCTTAGTATCGGTAGGTAATACAATAACTATACATGTATCTGTAATTATTTCAGTTTTAGGACGTATAAAGTATTAAGCCCATTGTATTTTATTTAAAACATTTTGTCTTAGTAAAAATTTTGATAATTACACGAAAAATAGAATGGATTTAATTTTGTTAATAATTCAAAAATTATAAAACAAAATGAGGAATACTTAATGGAAATGTTTAGTAATATAGTACCTTGTAGTTATTGAGTAACATAAAGCTATAACATTTTTATTGATTTGAATTCCTTTTTTTTAGTATTTAATTAATATTTCACAATATAGATACCCCATAACGCATAACAATCAAACAATATTAATATAAAAACGAGTAAAGGAGACATGAGAAAATACTATACAATATTGATACATTTAAAAAAAAAAAATGAAAAAATTGAAATATTTAATAGTCGTTTTTTGTAATAAAATATTAAAATATTTTCAAAACGAAAAGTCAGAATTTAAATATATTTTTACCAGCCACTTTTTTATATGGATAAGTTATTAACCACATATTTTTCAAACTAATATATTAAATATAAATAAATTTTTTTAAATCCAATTCTTTTTTAGTTATAATTATAAACACGAATGCGGAATAGGTACTAGGTAACTTGAACCATGGAAAAACATAAATGGTTAACAGTTTACACTTATCACTTTCAACATTTAAATATCTCATTGACGTTGTTAAAAATGACAATTGTAGCCTTCAATACACACATTAGTATTTTTTGAGAACGTTTTAATTTCTATCACCTAATTTAAAGTAATTTTATCATAATTTCACAAAAGTTACACACAATTGTAACGTGTCGTATCGTATCTTATACAACCATGAAATTCAATTGAATCCGTTCTTATGAAATCAAAAATTAATTTCATCAATCATTTCATTAATCTGAGTATACTGGAACTCGATATAACCTTTTAAATGATCTCAAAATTATTATTGTCAGTAGTTGTCAGTAGGTACATGGTATATACAGATTATAATAACTAATTTGGTCACATTTATCGAACTAGCTAGGTAATTACGGAACTGAGAACACAATTCGAGTAAGTACTCTGAAAATTACATTTAGATTACATATGTATATTATTATTAATTAGCGAACACTATTTGTACTAACTGTAAGAATTACGAAATATCATACTCCATATGGCTTTTAAATGATTAACAATTTTGTACGTATACAATGTACCTATAAATGTATAATTTTTTTTTTTTAATACGGAAAGGTAGGTATTATGTAAATATGTAATATGTACACAATTTTAATAATGCACCTATAAAATATTAAATTATGAAATATTTATATCAATTGGAATGATATCAGTATGACAAAACCAAAATTTTTGTTGAGAAATCAACATGATGCACACATTTCTTCAACATTATATTTGAAAATATCTTCACTATTTATGTAAACATTTGAGCACTGCGTGTTTATTTGTTTAAGCTTAACTGAATAATTTGTGTTTAAATATTTACATAGTTGGACAATTATTGTAGAATAGGATTTCAGTTATACAGAGTGATTCACCATATTGTATTATCAAATCAATCAATTTCTTCCTTTAATAATTTATAATTCTGATTTTTGGGATTAAATATATACCTGTAAATAAAATATATTAATTACTAAAATGTTCGAATCATCATAGCCCCCATACCATTCAAACTGATTACGGTGGACTATTATCCATAACATACGAAGTTGAATTAACTTATGTACTAGGTACACATATGAATTTCGATTCGACATCGAAATCAATATTTTCAAAAACGTCATCTGATTAACGATTCATCAGAAACAAAGGCGATTCTTATTTGCAAAAAAAAAGTTAGTATCGCTTAAAGACACTAGGTAGTTAAATATAGTACAAAGAATCTAATCATTTTAAAATATGGTCCTTAAGTTTAAAATCAGTTAAGTCATCACATTTAATGATAATTCAGTGCCAAATCATTTTAACTTTGACCCAATTTCTTTTTAATTAATTCTATTCGCCTTACTTGATTTTTTTCGTCTTTCCGTCTACCTGGCATTTAGATTACTGTGAAACTTAGCGCTAATTGCTGCTTCTCAAGTATTACTGCTGATCACGTGGGTCCATCCTATTCTATATGTGCTACTGTCAATATTATGCTGTTTGTACGATTCAAAGTATGCTTATATACTACCTCCGCTTCTGACGTCATACGATCAGTCGCACTATTACTCACATACCTTAATCCCTTACACAGTCCACTTACACTTCAGTTTGTTTTGTTCGTGTCTCAAAATATTCAAAGTAAGTTTCTTTTATCGTCAATCATAGATAACGAGTCCAAACAAACACATAATTGTAACCTAGAGAACCAAGTCCAGATCTGCCTCTTTTTCAACTGTCAAGCAATTGAATAATCCATCTGTGTTCTCCAATTCTCCTCTAAACTGACACATTTAATCATGCAGTAACAATCTTACTTAACCTATAAGGACTTCTACTTTTCTTTAGAGTTTATAAAGTCAATTTGTTGAACTGAAAACGTTGATTTTCTAGCTCTTTAAGTCACTATTCTAAGAACTGCAAATTCCTTCCTTTGCAATGACCTCACTGCCCTCAAAAATGAATTATAGCCGTAGAAACATACATTATATTATTGTCCACGACACAAGGGTGGACTGGCTTGGGTGGCAGTGGACGATTCCCACCTTGGCCTGTTAAAAATTAAACAGAATGTGTTCTTGTTGGCAATTTTTATTCCAGGGCCGCTCCTGCGACCACACATCGATGGAAAGCTACTTTAAAAACTGGAAGATAAAAAGTGATGGCAACATCGACATCAACAACATAAACAGTGTCCTGTCTGTTGACCAATCTCATAACGTTCTGTCCTCTAGGATCTAGCAGTCATTTTATTTTTCGTACCACTTAAAACTGTACCTATTTCTCAATAAACCCTTTCATACCATACTTGTATAAATAATCATTTGAACCGTGAATAACTGTGAATATCGTACTGGCGTAGCGCAACTACAAGTTCCATCGCCTCTGAGTTTAATTATTTCAAATAAACTAGATCATAATATTCTACATGTTAATCAAGTAATATTTTTAATGATTTACTATAAAATTGTAAGTGGCCTTCGTAAGAAATTGTTCAATGCCTGTTTTAACTTGATTTTACTCTCATTTTATATATTAGTTCTAACCATTCCTACACTAACAACTTGCTGAACTGTACTATACCTATTATCTATAGTCTCTAGTTTAAGAAGGAATAATACATTTGTAAACAATGAGTATGTTTATTATTTAGGTTATATCGTTCCATAATATGGTCGTGGGTTGAATTTACTCATGTTATCGTTGTCTTATTATAAACATAACATGTCTGCTTTGGAAATTCAAATATACCTACGAAAAGGTTAGGTTAGGTCCTACGGAAACTTTTTTCTAGCATTTTTTAACGATTTACCAATAATCGCAACTGTTTGTAATAGAAATATTAACGCAACTACAATAATAACACCAACATAAGTAATATAATATATAATACCACAAAAACTCAAAATTCCCACCATAACGTGGTTATAAACTTATGAACTTATAGTTGAACGGCTAATATGAAAATATATAAATTCATACTGATGTAGAATGTATAATATAATATTATATGTAAGCAGGACAGCAAAAATGTTGTAATATATCTGCAGAAAAAAATAAAAAATATTTCCCTAAATAAAAAAATAAACCTAATATAATACATAGTACCTATTAGTAATGTCATTATTGTGGCAATGTACAATTAAGTATGCAAAAATAAAGTTACCGACGTGAGTACACATCATCCGTTTTCGATCGGCAAATCAACAAAATATAATCGTAATAATAATAGTAATAATATTAGGGTACCTAATCAACTGCACCTCGGTACTACATAATATTATTACCATTTCGCAAAGGTATCGTTTCGGTTATCTACCGACTATAGGTACCGAGTAAATATTACTGATCGTTAGCTGTTCAGAGGGGCGCCACGTCGTCGTCGTCTTAACTTCTTATATTTGGACGTCTAGACGGCGTTAGCGGGGACGGCCGTCTTCCGATGCCGATGGTCATTTATTATTTCGGTCACGTTGCGCACACAGGCACACTTAACAAAATGAACGAAAATCAGTGTTTTCAAATTAATCTCAAGTCGTAATCGATGTTTTGGATCACGGTCTGTAGCTATAGCTAGCTAAACAATAATATTATGGTCTGCAAAGTGTTCGAACTTACAGCATCGTGTCCTTATTTTGGATACAGCACAACTAAAAGTCTATAATCGTTATTCTTGGTTTTAATATTATATTGTAATTTTGACCAAATATGAACTAAAATTTAAGTTTTTCTATATTTTTTAGATTTTTTATTTACAGTATAAAATATTTATAAGAAACCTTAAATCCTTAGCAATAAAAATTGAATATTTCATAATTTTTAACTACAAAATAATTTGAATATGTTCGAGATCTTAATAAATTTTGTAAATATTCAATCTTTAAATACTTTTAAAAAAAAAATCGTGAATATGGATCTTTAATATTTCTCAACTGCTACTCTTTTGAAAACTATGAGCATTTCTTACTTTTGACCCCCTCAAAGTACCAACTACAGTTACTTTCCTATCACAAAAGAAGCCATTGAATAAAACCTAAGCATTTTTACTGTCCAAAAAGGTAATGACTGATGACA
>WHPZ01570258.1:0-11219 GCA_016617965.1 Macrosiphum rosae | reverse complement strand
TATGTATATATAACGAAGTATTTAAATATCAGCATATCTATATTATTATACGGTTGAGTGACGAGTGATGTGCACTATGACATTTGACAAACACGCGATGACAGCGACGAAACACTCTGTGTAAGTACTATAATAAGTACCACTATGATACGAGTATATTATGCCGGTTCGATTACTAATATTGTGCTATAGGGTGAGTATATTCTAGCTGCAGTATTTATTAATATTATAAATTATAATAATATACTGACCTGTAACTGTGCGTCGGTTGCAGTTCGTTAGCCGATAGTGAAAGCGTCAGACTCCTAGCGTCGGGCAACTGGGACGAATTGCACCTGACCGGCTTCGAGTCGAGCAATACTTCGTGGTTGCCGATGTCCTCGTAGATGACTAGCGCGTTGCAGTAGTAGGATATGACGGGCGCTACGACTGTCCAACCTAGGCTGATGCGGCTTCCGTCGAACTGGTAGGAGCGAAGCGAGATTTTCGTACCCGAGTACGGCTGCATCGAAGCGAGTGGACCTTCCGGTGGCGGCACGCTGTCCTCGCCACCGCATGTCAGCTTGGACAAGGGCAGATCCTGAAGCAGACCGTTCTCCAACGACGGAGGGGTGGCGCACACGGCCGTGTCGCCGGCCGCATGAGTCGCGCTATGATTGGACAGCCAACCGGCGAAGTACAATAGACTACAGTCGCAGTTCAACGGGTTGTCTAAAAGTTCACAATGGAAACACATATTTTAGAAAACCAACATAAAGATTAGGTAAGTGCATTATATCATACGATGGGGATCATTATTATTATCTGGTTCTGGGTTCACACCGGTTATCCTCGTCGCCACTTGCCGTGGTAGACATAATGTGGTAAATATAATATTCTGAAATGTCCATGTGCAGTGCTAAATTTAGCTACACGGCTGCAGGGAACGAGACCAAACGAGGTTTTTTTTTCACAGAGAAGGAGTACCTACCTACATAATATTTTTATAACTGTATACTTGAACTATACGGCAATAGAATAATCGAACCAGAAGAAACAAGTGAACTTTAAAATATGTTATTTTTGAGTTTTACTTGTAGTAAAAAACACTGCAATAATCGATTCAAATAGGTACTATACAGCGTAAAATTCCTGGAAACAGGTATTTTTTTTCGTATGAACCATCACTATACAAATTACAATAATACAATATTATTGTTAGGGGAGCAATTTCAATGAAAAAACTAGGTGTGCTGAAGCCCCTCTATTTTTTTTTAAATTTTATCCCATGGTTATGGATACCTGCATAATGATTAATGACTATTAAAATTTAAGTTAACATGGAAATATCGGGGGGCGCTAATTTCAAAATGGGGGAGGCTAAGCACACCCGAACCCCCAAATTGTGCCTAAGATATTATTGTTTGATAAAAAATATACCTATACAATAAACTCTCAAATTCCTATACCGGTAGTTGACGAGAGGATAACTGTTAACCAATTAATTAGTAGGTACCGACTTTATTTCTGCTTATCAGATACCGGCTTACCGAATTATCACGATTTAAGATAGTTGGTTGGAGTGATAAATTAACCTACAGATTAAATTATTAAATCAATAGCAATTTTCGATTTGTAAATAGCGTTTCAAGTCGATAAAATATTCAACCCTAGTACTACAAAGGCTAAGAAGGTGGTAAAAAACGAGTAGTAACTATAAAATAAGATTACTAAGCACGCTAGTAATAGATCGAAACAGCTAATTTCTGGATTAAATTCTGTTGCTATAAAGTCCTTATCACTGATGGATAGGCAACCATACTATCTTAAATCGTGCGAATTATTAGGCATAATAATTTATATTAAGTATTTTTGTTAAATAAAAACGTCGTTAACGTTGTCACTCGTCAGAGATTAGACATCACTCACGGGCACCCGGGTGGGTATCTGAGTCCATAGTCACAGTCTATTTTATATTTAATTGATTTTGGTTATACCTGATAAAGAGATGCTCGTTATGTGGTTTCCGGTGTTGAGTGCGCCTTCGGCCACGATAGATATGTCGTTGTCGTCGAGCTTTATAACTTCGATGCTCTTTAGCGGCACGATGAGATCAGACGTCAAACTCCTCAGAAAGTTATGTGACAAGTCAAGCGTTTTGAGTTTGGTCAAATGGGCGAGCGAAGCACTGGACACCGCCACGATGCGATTGTTGGCCAAGTCCAAATGGGACAAAGTAGGCACTGCTCTAAAGCCGTGATCCTCGAGTACGTCGATCTGATTGTGGTTAAGCGTCAGGGACACGATGCCCTCGAGTCCGGCAAACGAACCACGCCTAACGCTGCTGAGCTGATTATGCGCCAACGATATGATCTGTAAGTTGGGCAACCTAGGCAACGTGCTGGGGCCCAGTTGACCGGCCAGTAGGTTGGAACTGAGGTCTAACTCGATTAACGACCTTAACCCTTGGAGGTGGGAAGTTGAGGCCGACGTAAGCAGATTGTTTTGGAGTCGGAGCACTTTCAAAAATGGTAGATTAACGAACGCGTCGGGACTGATGAAATTAATGGAATTATTGCTCAAATCTAAAAACGTCAAATTCGGCGACCCCTGCAATTAAAAAAAACATTTTATATACTAAAAATGTGTGGCATGTAGGGATATGTAGGTAGGCCTATATAATATAGTCTAAGGTCTAGCTAAGCTATAACATCCTTTGTTTTTATAATTTACATAATTATTATTATATTATGAACTTTTTTTAACACTATACAATATTATGTAACTGTAATTTGTCAAGGGTAAATTTATAACTACTATAAACAAATTTGAATTCATCATTAAGTTAAATGGATTTCTGCTCACATCACTTTGTATCGATCGGTACGATTCACTAAAAATACACACTTGTACGGTACAAGTTGTACCGAAACATAACAATCATAATATTATATAATATGCTCAAGGTTACGGCCTCGACTCACGAGTCATTATCATACACATACGACATACCACCTATAAGGCTATAAATACTATTTATTTATTAATTAAGTCAATGCTTTGTTCATTTACTTCATCCACCATAGTCCATAGCTAGATAGATTATTTTCATAGAATTTAAATTTATTGAGGGATGTATGGGGAAAATATTCTCACGAAGACAAAATGAGGGTTATCTCGTCAAAAAATAAAATTGTATTTATCCTGAAGTTGTGACTATGGCACCCACATACGTCTATATAGGTATACTCTATATCCTATATAGCTTTAACATAAGAAAAAACAGCAACTGACTACGTGGACATATTATATTTACCCAGGTGCAACGTCTGTAATTATTTACCTACAGGCTGCAATAGCGTTCACCATATGGTAAATCAAAACCGGCATATGTAACCGTGTAGGACGTAAGTATTTCCGACTTCCGGTACGATTTTTGTACACCGTGTGTCCGCCGCGTTCGTGTATAAAAGTTACGATGTTATTGTAGTATGTACCATTTGTAGTAAACAAAACACAATTATTTATTTATTTTTAAAAAAAAATCGATTTTAGTGGGATTGTAGTTCCCCACGCAATATTTATTGTGTTAACTAAACCCAATGACATTTCTATTATAACTATATCATAGGCGTTTTAGATATTTTTTAAGGTTTTTAATTTTTTTAATTTATTTGTGTAATATTGTAACGGCAGGATTTTCGTAACTTTTTACATTTGTTAGATACGCATTTTGAAGTTAGTTTAATATTATGTATTATATTTACCTAAATACGATCTACTCCTATAATGAACTTTAATACACGCCTGTATGGGAGCACGTAAATTTAAGTTTTGTAAAATTTTGAAAGTGGGGGGGGCCTTTGAAATGGACCTAGAATCTGAGAATGTATAGAATGTATCTATTAAATGTTAGAAAAAAATCCCTATAATTATAGGAAATATTGATAATTGGTATATTTAGATTAGGTATACATTGTGAGATAACGCGGTATAAAACATGATCGTTAATCATAATACCTTGAACGAATTGTTGTGAACGGTGTGCAAACGGTTGTGGGACAGGTCGAGACGCTCGAGACCGCTGAGCATGGCCAGCGCTGAGCTGGGGACCCGCTCAAGCAGGTTGTTGGGCAAGCCGAGTGCCTGGAGCGGAGACCCTAGTCCGTCGAACGCGGCGTCCGACACAGACTTGATCTCGCCGGACGACACGACCAGCCCGTGCAACGAGACGCCGTCAAGCATCTTGGCCGGCAGCGAGCCCACGTTCTGCACGGTGCAGTCCAGAAGCGATATGGACGACGTGCCGGACAGACGCCTGAGCGCCCGAGCCACCGTCTCGAACGTCGACTTGCCGCCGGTACAGCGTAACGTGTGCGGGAGATCGCATGCGCACGACACGTTCCGCACCTCCGGGCACTTCCATTCAACGCCCTCGCTGCCGTTCACCGGTCGCTGTACATCTTTATGCCGTTGCAGCAGATCTTCGTTCTGAGGCTCATGCAGCTGACCGCCGGTAATTCGGAGTACCGAGAGTACGACCGCCGTCGCCACCACACACAACATCTTTCCTGCAGCACAAAATAAATGTCATCAAGTGTTATAATGAGTTGACAACCATTTTTTTTTAACATGGATAATAATAATATGTTTTTGGGCTGACTACAATGTTATTTTTTCTAGCCTAATTGTCGTTACATGACCGATTTCACATCGTAAATTATTTTGGTGCATATTGGTCGGCGGTTGCCTCCCAAAATATACGAATGTCCTCCCATACTTATTGTAAATAAAAAGGTTTGTATACCTAACCTAACCTAAACATATAGTAATTATATATATGAGTTGGCTCCCAAAAATATTTGCCTCCCTATCAATGTATAGTACATTAATACTTATTAATCAATAAACACACTATAATAATTAATATTTAATACATATAACAGCATTCTATGAACTAAAATAATCCATATTTAATAAGCAATGTTTTATTATTCAGCACTGAGAGATGGGAGGTAATTCGAGTGGGCCCTAAACCATGTATAGGAATATACCTATAATATAATAAATAGTAGGTATATAGAGAGAAATTATTAAGAATAAGTGAATATGTCTTTGAACCACTTCAGGTCTAAAATATTGACTATTATTCGGTAAACGGCCCATAGATCCGTTACATTAGCATATGGTAACTTCTGACCATAAACAATTAACCGAAACAGAGCTTATATAGTATTAATTTATTGGTAATTACGAGGTATAGCGCTAACACATTAGCAAAGCGTATTACGTACCTATAAATTTGAATCTCTTTAGTCGCATACTTAATACGTGTATATAATTATTGATGTATTAAACTATGTATTATACACTTAAACACATGATAGAAAATTGTGCTTACATCAAACTATATACGATTAGGGTTTATTATACGTTATTATGTATAAATTTATAATAACGTATTAGCGTAATAATACGTTAGGTATATATATAACTAGTAAGTAGGTACCTATATCAGAATATACCTACGCGAACATACGAAACTTTACAAAACATCTAAACCTATCACTATTCCAACATCTTCAGATAAGTAAAGTTACAAATATTTATGCATCGAATGATCAATATTATCAAAGATAACTTTTCCTACTTTTTTTTTTTATTATCATCATATTATTCGTATATTTTTATATAAAATTAATAGGTAGGTACCTAAGTATATAATCATTTTTTTTATAAACTTTATTAAAAATTCTGTCTTAAATAAGTAGGTTTTATATACATTAATTAATATGTACATCGTAGATCTTATGTTTGAGTTTGATAAGACTAGGATTTCTATGCACTTCGTATTTATTTCCGAACCTAGTTACGCGATGCCCGTGCCTCGTCTTATAACATAATATTATACCTTTCGAGTATTTTTTAATCAGAAGTTTTGTTTTGTGATTTTTAACAATTTTCATTTTTGAAAGGTAATTTTGGTAGAGCATATAACACTAAAATTAGTGCATGTAGAAGACACGAAATTGTGAAATCCTGTAAAACTTTTTTTTAATTTGATAAAAATTATATTTTGTTTTAAGCATAAAAATTAAGAGCATATTATAAGGAGTATAATTATTTTGAATAGGTATAAATGCGTTTTTCTTAGGGCATTGCATTCCCAGCCTTTTATAGTTATTATTTAATACATACCTATACTTGTTGCAGAGCGTATAACATGTTAATTTTGTGTAAGTATATAATATTATGTATAGTTACCTAGTACCTATATGTATTTTACATTTAGTAGGTATGACAGGTACTTATACCAATTTTCTGAAGTATTTGAGTAAATATATGTATATTTAAATATTTTTATAGCGTTCATTATTTCAAATACTTTTTAAATTAAGTATTTGGAAAGTATTTATTTTAAATACTGTCTTGGACGTATTTGTGTTTTAAAATAAAATGTTTTTATGTAAATAATTTTCAAAATTCAAAAGAGTTATTCATCACATTGTATTTTAATAATCAACATAGGCAGCCATGGCCCACCCGGCGAACTGTACCATACTTGTTAAAAATTGAGACTTAGTTCATATACATAGTGGTATTGTCTTATTGATGATGATTTTTTATATCAAGAAACCTTAATAATAATTACCTAATTAAATATCTAGAAAAATTAAATTATTAAATTATTGATGGATGCTATTACATGTAACGGAGGAGCTGGTCAATCTATTAGATGTTACGAGTATTTTATGATGTTCTCCGTTATATATTTTAATCTTTTTTTTATTTATTTAAAATTGTATTTACAATCTATACAATACATAAATAGTACAATGAGTAAATTTGATACATGGTTATGACCAGGATGTTGCGCTTATGGGTAGGCACTTAGCTGTGCCACCAGACTAGGTATACTTTTTTGGTTTTACCTATTGTTTTATTTATTTTTATTTTTATTTTAGTAGGTCTCTAAAATCTAGGCCACTGGCTTTTGAGTCATCTAAGTACATCACCGGGAAGTGAGATGGAGGATAGTTATTTGACTAATAGGTTACTGTGAAAACTTAAGTTAGTATGAAATTTAAACTTTTAAGTAATATATTTTTTCTAATTGATCAAGGAAAGGAATTTTTGTGAAGATTATTATCTGTGAAATACAAAGAAAAAGATGTAACTAGTCGTAAGGAAATTGATTAAAACGCTTGACTGAATACCTTATGTCCAAACTGGTCGAATAATTGACTTGTATATTATGGTAAGCTTATTGGAAGTGAGAGTTCGGATTTCAAGAGTGGTCTTAGGAGTAGTCTTCAATCCCACTAATCACTATATAGTTTAGTATAAAAACATGTTTAGAGGGTGATGACTGATAACTGATGAGTAATGACCAGTGAGTAAATGAAAGTAATTTTATAAAACCTAAATTAAATTTTTTCAAGTATCTAATATGGGTAATTTAAATATACAGTCTACACTGTTTTCGGGGACACACGGTTTACACTATACACACGATGCAGGTTTCGAAAAAATATAGTCCGAAGATAAGTGGCACAAATGGAGGGGGTCTTGTCTCTTGCAGATGGTCTTGGGGAGCTCTCCCCCCTCAATAGCTTAACAAGCACCCTCAATCAATACACGTAGGATATACTATGTATTTATAATATGTTCCACATGTTACGCATAGGATTCTCAAATACTTAAAATAAAGTTTTTTTTTAAATTTTAATTAGAATTGTTTACATATAAGTATATATTATACTATATACCTAAGTATGTAATACTATTTGCGCTTAATAATAGTAAACCAGCTATGGACGTATGGATTAGGTATAATATCAGTAGGTACCGTCAGTATTTTTTTTCGAATTTCAATAATTTATATCAACAAATGCTTAAACCCGGTAGGCGATAACCTGTAGAGGCAAATACATATATGGATCGTAGAGTGTTTAAAAAATATAATGACTGTGCATTTTTCGACAGTAAAAAAAAAATTGAAATTAAAAAAAAAAAAATTTGAAGGACGGTAGCATAAACGATCGGCAGTGCTGATGTCAGTATCGGCTGAATTTATAATAATAATATGAAGTATACCCTAATTACGTATTCACAGACATGAACTTGCAGCTAAGTTCGTCAGACGGCAGTACCTATATACCTGCGTGTGTACATACGAGAACGAGTCGTTATAAGTTATAACCATATTGGACGACTCTGTTCGACTGTCGGTATGTTTGTGTGTGTGTATACATTATTATTTATGGTCGTGTACGACGTCTTCGAGTTACCTAGTTAGAAGAGAGACTCGTATACGCGTCTCTTGCAATAATTTTACACACACGCACTTGTTTGTTATATATTATATTATATACATGTAAGTATAAGTACCTACCTGTATATTATATTATAATTTCATCAGTGAACGTACAACGTTTACAATCAATGATCGTCCATCTGATATAAATCTTCCTTTTCAATTTGCCCCAGAAAACTACTGAAGTCGGTAGGTTTATTTATAATAATATTATAATTTATACTTTATAAGTTATAACGCGTGGTAACGTAATTTTTCAACTAGAGCTATAATATACGAGCACGCAAAGTGCCTATATTAAAATAATAATATATGTATTAATAATAATATTTGCGCCGATATGACTATATGAGTACGATATAGGCATCATAAATTATAATACGCCGACATTCGACCATCGTCGGATGTTTGCCAACGATACGCTTTTTTAATTTTTTTTTTTTTTTAATAAAAATGTTTTTAACGCCAATAGGTACTGTCAAAAATAATTCACGAAAACGAAGTGTACCTTCATAATATAGTATATAATGATAATTGATAACTATATCATTTTCGATCAGTCTGACATTTTTCGAATGATGAAAAATATTCCCGTTATAAATGCGTAAATATTAAATATTAGTTTAATTTCTTCTGAACGGAAAAATTATGTGTTTGATAGTTACCTACGTATTTTGTTTTAAATATAATCCAGAGCGGTGATACCGAAAACGCATTACTGAAAATTGTGCACAAATTTGGTTCGAACAATTATTAATATAATAATATGTTGTCGCAATGCAAATTGTCGTTTTACTTTCGATTTTCACACTGCAAACTTAAAATCACCAACATTTCCCTCAGTGTTTAAACCTATATAAACGGGACTAAAAAGTACCAAAGCTCTCACCGAATCCGTACCCAATAGTTGATGTGACATGTGAAGTTTATATAGGTACAGTACAATAATAATAATAATAATAATAATACAAACTAGAGTTGTAGCGCTTGTCCAAACTTAAAACTTTCAATTTATCGATAAATGGTTGTTGAAATAACATTTTATCATTATTTATATATCAACAAAATGTAGTATAATATTTTCGTATACCTACACTTTCAATACGATTAGGGTGTGCCCGAGCAAACCATAATTATATAGCTTCGCCTGTGAAAATATGTATATATATTTCTATGTATACGTATAAGTTTATTACGAGGAAAATCTTCCCACGTGCTGTTTCGAATAATGCTGCACTCTCTTATTGTACTTGTATTGTTTTTTTGCTTGAAGTATTTCGAAACCATAAAATTATAAGGTCGTTAAACGACGTCGGGGACACTGAATATAATAAAGCAACCGCGTGTACAGACCGACGTTAGTGTGAAGAAATAAAAAAACAATTTTTTCGTGGGTAGGTAATTACACCAACTGGCAACTATATAATATATTTATACATCTCAGTATTATATAAATATTCAATAATATTGAGGTATATTAAATTGTTGTCGAATGACAAAACTTTGCATGGATGTGACCGATATTAATTAGCACAGTCGTCCGTTTTTAATTTTGTACAAAAACAGTTATAACGAAATTCTAGAAACAAAATATTTCACGCTCGGGAATGCTTTACACACACTTAAACACAATGCCATACACACATAGGTAGGTACATATAAGATTATACGAATATCGAATTTCTACATTTCACACGCATCATATAGGTACACGACCGTTTGATATAATATACTAAGAAATCGGACAAACGGACGTAGTCAGACATTTTTTTTTAGTAGGATCCTATATAAGGACTCAAAGAAAAAAATACATTTATATACGTATTGTATTTCCTGCGACGCGCGTGATGGGAATGAAAACGCATTTCGAAACCTTACGCACACACAATATCGTACATCCGTTTGGTCCTAAGTCGGGCAAACTGACTTAAGGCACGTAAACGTAAATTCTGTGTACGACGGTCGACAATAATAATAATACTCGTATATTTTATTATATGTATTTATATGTGCGTGTATATGCGTGTCTAAATAGACTAATCGGTTTATTTACGAGTGTAAAGGTATAGCCCGGTATATAGGTCCCGAGTACAGCTGCAGATCTGCTGCTGGTACATCGTACATATTATATACGCTTATGCTATACGATATACATATAATATTATACTGCGAACACTGTAGCCTAACCTTTGGATATTTTAGTAAGAAGATATCTTAGCAAATAAATATAATTAGTGCAATATATTCATTCGTCGCTTTACGTTGGCCGCGATAACATGTATAGTAATTATTAATTAATAAATGGTTGATAATTAATTAATAATACAGCATTATATAATAGCGACATAACAATAATAATTATGTCGTTGATATAAGATATGAAAAAAAAAAATAATGATGAAAACATCTATGAAGACAAATTTGTGAAATATTTCGAACACAAAAATTAACATCAAATTTAATACTTTAGGTAACCTAGTAGGTGTACCTATATATATTTTATAGTAGAATTAATGAGTCCAAAATGACAAGTGTTAATATAATATTGTTGTACAGTCGTTCGGGGGTCTTTACATTATTTTCGCCTTAAAGATAATGATCCGGTAACCATTATATAAGTATAAGTATTTATTATTGAAAAATCATTTTATATGTATAATGTGTGAATATAGACAAAATGAGAAGAAAAAACTACACTCCCTGCCTAATAATAAAGATATTCTAATGAATGATGATGCGGAACGACATGAACGACGATTTACGAATAAATTATTATTTAAACATCGACAGCAACATACATGTATATACTATAATGCAATAGTAAATACGACAATTTAAAGATAACACAATTAATTACTACCATTTTGTACACAAAAAGTCATGTATTTATCTTAACAAGGTCTAAGTGTTTAATATACAGTAG
>WHPZ01570253.1:0-32552 GCA_016617965.1 Macrosiphum rosae | reverse complement strand
AATTGAGACTAGACTTTATTTTATATATTCAATATCCTTATTGTATAGCAATTTATTACCTGCCCGTCACCTTACTATAATATAGCTATTATCCGTCTACTGTAAGATCAAGTTCGGGACGTCTCGTATCGGCCTTGCGTGGGGTGCGCGTGATAGGGGTGGAAATGGTGAGTTTCCGGTTTCGCGAAGTCAAAAAAATACACAAAACAAACGAAAAAAGGGTCGATGTCCAATGACAAGGGCATATAAGGTACATCGGTATTGGGCGGATATCCCGAGAAAATCGATTAGGTGACCTTCGATCATATGTTCGTCTATTTTTGGTGCACTTGCGGCTGCTTGCGCTTGGTGACAATGATGTATGTCCTGTCAGCGACGGGCTATTGTTTTCTTAGTGCTAAAAATACGCGTCCGGATCCCTGCCGATCACGAGATGTGTTGTACCGTAGCTTGAAAGTCAGTATCAGTAGTCTGTTTTTTTTGTCCCCCCCACCTCTCCACACGGAAACCGAGGGCCACAAGCTGCCATTTTTAATGCCCTTGTCCTTCGAATCGTTAGTCTATACCGCACTATAAACGAACGAAATTTATTCGTAATTTAATTTTTTTTTTGGCGTTAAGTTGAAATGGTTACACGCATGAGAAAGAATGTCAAAACGAAATGGACCTTTCGTAGGTTGGGCTATGTTTGTGTCTTATATTTATATTATTATATATATTTGGTTATAAAGTCTATATCATACATTTTTAAATAATAATAGCTAATAATTTGTCAACGGATGTTTATCGAATAATGTAAAATTAAAATGACGTACTTGTCCTGAAGATTTATAATTAAAACGGTTAAGTAGCTTAATTAATACGGATTTTTATTCGATTATACAAACGTATGCTTAAGTAAATAATATATAGACGAGTCTTATTATAATTATTTAATTAATTTAACAAAGGAAGTTAATTAAATATAATTTAGTAATAGATAGCCGATAGGCAAAGTTATCTAATAAAAATAAATTGTACTTAATGAATTACAATTTAAAATCCTGTTATGTTTTTATTAGGTAGGTATTCTGGTTATAAAATATTGATGCAGATTGCAGGTGTTAGATAAACTTAAGTCAAATCGAATTATATTATTTATATTTGGGTATTTTAGCTACTAATTAGTAATTAGAGATTTAACTGCATTGATAGTTTTACATTTATTAACATAATACTGATTAGTTATTATTTGTGTTTCGTACCTCATACTTGCTCAAACTAGAAGAATATGATGTGTAGATATTAGCAATATTTAAGATAATACTAAAAACTCTTTTTTTTTCGGTTAGTGTACAGAAAATAATCATTTGGAATTGTATAGTATTATGTCTTTTAAAAATAATATTTATTCAGTATTTTAGAAAATTTTAAACATGATAAATATCAATGTATTAAAGTACCATTTTAATAAATCGATTATTACAAGTTTTTGATTTTTTAAAACTTAAAACATTAAAAAGTTAAAAGTAACATTGATACTTATTACTCAATGATAATAAATAAATAATAATTTATCCTCTTTACAATGTTCATCAAGTAAGAATTGGCATTTAATATCAATGTCGATGAGGTGATTGAGACGTTTAAAACGTTAACTCCAATCGAAAGAAGAATGGGGTGTTATGAACTGCTATATTTATATTATACAAATATCATAATACAATATTATCATTAAATATTGGGAAATTGTATTTATTTAAATTTTAAAACTGTGTACAATTAATATATATCTTTTTTAATTTTGAAAAAAAAATGCATTTGTTTTTATTATTTGAATGACTACATTTGTTATGCCTTCAATGGTGGGTGATAACAAGTAGGTTAATTAAAGTATGAAACATTTTAATTATTTCTTCCTTCAAAGTTCAAGTATCTTAATAATTATTTGCTTGGCCCACCCTGCAACAAATGTCTGCGCTCGCCTATGATAGCCGATTTTGAGTTGAATATATAAATCAAACTTTTATATAAATGTTATTAAAATAACTGAATTTACTATTTACGTTGTATTTTATTTTTAACATATTATTCGTATGTCAGGTTAAGTTCAAAAAGAAAGCTCTTTATTGGAAAAGTATTATTAAAAACGTTTAAATACTTATATATTACAATGCTACTTTTGACATTAAGCTCTGTGATGGCAACCCGTGACACACACAACTTTTTGATCTAACAATAATACAATATGTATTTTTAGAAATAAAGAATAACCCAATAAATATTCTAGTTAGAGTCTAGATTACTAATAATAGGGATGTTTTTTTAAATTGCTATGCTATTTTTAGCACATGAATTTAAAATAATAAATTGTTGTCGTTGTTGACTCCTGGTTTGCTAAATAATATTTTTAATTAATCTAAACTTAATCATTATAAAAACAACCCAATATACCTTTTTATAAATGGTTTTCTAGGCTTGGAAAACCTTTAAGGCCATTATCCAATTCAGAGTTCTTGAAGCCTCCATTTTCGATACCAGCCAATGTGTGAACATTGGAGTTCTTCGATTTTTTCTTTCCCATGAATAACACAGTCATACCAAACATCAATGAACCTAAAATATCATAGTAATTAAACTTGCATACTGAGTTAAAATAAAGCTTTTAAATAAATATCAGACAAACTTAACATCCATAGACTAGTATTATTTTTAACTTTCGATTTGGCAATAAATCATAATACATAAGGTATCTTGTATATAGCTAATAATAAAATTATTAAAGTATGTGTGGAATGTATAATATAAAATATGTAAATTTGTATGAACTGTAATTGTACCAAAATGGCACAACCGTATAATCATAACAAATAATCAAATAAGTATAGTTATTTCTTTTTTGTCCTTGCGTTACCAGTTTGAATTATCAATCAATTAATGTGATTAAATTCATAAATAATATTCAAGTTAATATTAGATATTGGAACAAAAGTTTTCAAGTACATTACTATTAGTAATCAACAAAAGCATTGGACATTTAATTTAATTAATTAACCAATTATGTATAATAGTTAATAGGTATCAGCTATTGTTTAATAAATTTAAATTGTTCCGAGGATGTCTTTTTTAAGGGGCAATGTCTTCTAAACACGCATGAATGTATGTTTGCCACTAGCTTAGAACTCACTCAATAAGTAGAAACCGGCGTAGAAAATAGCCAATGCTGTTTTGTAGTCGTATGCTTTTCTGACGGGTTCTACAAACATAGGAACATTTCCACCGAAGTTGTTCATCCAAAACAGGAATGCACCAACAGTAGTCGACCGGACTGACATCGGCACAGACTCAACGAGTATGGCAAACAAGATACCGAACCACATTTCGGCTATAGTAAATAATAAATAAATAATTATACATATTATTTTATTATGTATTTTAAGCTATAACGTCAGACAACAAATTATAATATGAACTTTTGGTATTAGGCGTTAGACGACTTACCGAATAAGTAAGATATGGCAAGTGTTACCATGGCTCCGGTTGGTCCTAAATAAATGCTTCCGTACGCAAAAGGTGTAGCAATCAACTGTAACAGACAAATGAAAATAAGTTTAAATATTCAGAAACTATTTTTAAAGTTTCGTTAAGAAATGTTTAAATTATTTCCGAACAATTTAAAATATAATGATTTATAAAATAACTGTGACGAATGTGATTTTACAAAAGTACAATTTTCATTGGAGTAACTGATACTATTATATGATATTATCATGACGTTTACAATCAATAAATTATTTTATCGAATAAAAATGTCAATTGTCTATAATATTATAGACAGTTAATGTAATATCTTTAGTTAAAATTAATATTTATAACCAAAATCCTATTCACTGTCAAATCAATTATTTTGCGGTGTACTTACAAGTTGTAATATAATATATTAATTATTATAAGTTATTTATTTTTTTAGTTTATTCAATAGTTTGTTTTTTATTCTTTTAAAATTGAATGTTATTTTGATATCAATTTGATATTTGTGTTCAGTTTCATCTATTAAATAATATTATTAGTTTGCCTTATTAGTATGATGATAAATGTATTGCTATTTGCTCTGAATAAAATATTATTAGATTAAACTTTCCAATTAGATGACTCTAAATGGAGAGCAAGTATAAACACAACTCTATACTGCATAACGTACCTATTATATACTGTTAAATGTCTTGTTCTTTACCTTTCTTTCAGGTTTTTATAAAGTTTCTTATATGAAATTAATACTAGACAGTATAGGCTTTATATACTTTTTAACCTAGTAATATACTAAATGACATACTTTTTACATTTATGATTTTATTTTATGTGCGTTTAAAATTTAAATTTTTTAATATATCAGTCTTAGGCATTTTTCAATTATTTTTAAATGAACACATGTAAATATACAAGAATATTTGAAAATATTTAAAAATATTTTAAGCTTTTTTAAATAGGTAAATAGACAGTATATGGACAGTAATTATTATTTTTTTTTAGTGTTATGAATATAACTCATTACTCAGGACCCTCCTTGATATTTATTTACATTTATTGACAAATATTTTCGATAAAATATTATAATAATTTAGTATTTACATAATATGTTTTATCATTATTCACCTCATAATAAAAATGATTTTATTTAAAATATATTTATTCAATTAATTTATAATTGAGCACAAATAATTTTAAAACAATTTTTTAATTTCTTAATTATTATAGTTTAATTAAAAATGATGTTCTTTGTACTACATTATTGCACAACATTAAAATCAGCGCTTTTAACAATATTGTGAAGATATATTATATTAACTGAATACTTATTTAGTTATTTATGTTTCAAAAACGTTTTGATTTATTTCAATACTGAATTTCAAGGCTGAACAACTTATGAGCCATTATTGTGGCTGCCAAGTATTAAATTGATTTAATCTTATTAAAAATAGTAATATTCCAGTGGGATTAATATATTTGTAATGTTTGTGTCCGATTGATATTTATAATTTATGATTAAAACTACAAGTATAACTAGATGAATTTTGTAATAATTGGTTATTGGAATACAAATAAGCATATAGTAATACATGGACCACAATATTTATTCTTAAATAGCATACCTAACACTTATTTGAAATTAATAACAGTGTTTACAACATGTGGTATACCAATATAACATTACTGACAGGGAACTAAGTACCTACTACATTTTTCATGTGAAATATTTTGATGATTAATGCAAATTACCAACTTTATTATTGTTATTTGTAGGAATGTAGTTAACCAGTTATACCAAATTGTTTTGCAAAATAACATTAGGATAACGTATAAATACTTGATAATAACATTTTTGGGGGTAATTTATTAGTGTTAATGAAATTTCTGGTATTTCCATGTTCACATACCTGACTTATGGCTAGCACAGCTACTCTAGATCTTATTCCATATTTCTTCACGATACTGTCAGAAGTAACTCCACCGATTACCACACCGACGCTACCGACCAAGAATGTAACGACGAACAAAGACCATCCCAAATCGTAACCAGGAAAGATGTCGCGGTAAAACAGATCGGCGTTGTAGGCGAAACAGAATCCACCTGTAAATAAGAAAACAATCACAAAACATTAAAAAATATTTTCATACATATTTTTCGTTTTGTGTTTTAGATATTTATTTCTACCAGTCCATACCAGTGTGTCTAATGGAAGCGGCAATGCACAAAATCAAAATTTTTGGTTGGAAAAGCACCTTCCAAATGGAGGTCTTCTCGGAACTTTCAGTCGGTGTAGTAGGGGTCTGCACCACGGTACGAGGTTTCGACACTTCGTTGTTATCATTATCGGCTTCTTCGCTAATTGCTGTTCTCTTAGGTTCAGTCATTGTGGTGATAGCTAAAGCTGCTACGATCAGTCCAATCATTCCACTGACATAGTATGGCACTCTCCATCCCTAATTAATGTGTATGGAAAAATTATTATAACAATTAGTTTGGACAGGTTGAAATTTATGACAGTTTAAAATATAAAGTGAAAACTGAAAATTAGTGAGGGAATCATTAATATTGTAGCAGACACGTCTTTTAAAGAGCGAACACAAACAAAACGACAAACGAAAATTAAAATAAAAGTTAAGTAAAATTTTAGCTTAATATTAAGATGCTTAAAATAATAGTGACGTAACTCTTTTATAAAAATTCACTGGAGTAGGTATAAGTATTATAGTAATAAATTTAAATAATTAGAATTTTACTCACCAAACCACCAACGTTCATTTCAGTAACGTACCGGCCGACTGGAAAAGCCAAACCAATACCAGCGTAAATTCCCCAATTAAAGATCGCCATGACTAAACCTCGCTTTTCCTAAAATAAAATTAAATAGTTATTAAATATGCACTTAAAACGTTAAACTATGAAAAATAAGTTAAATACTTATTACATAATTTGTTTTCTTAATACTGTCTTTAGGATCAAAAACAATTTACCTGGATTGTTACGAAAGTAATAATAAATAATATTTTTCTACAAACTGTAGTGTATAGTATTTAAAAATAAAAAATAAAACAAATTCGCAATAGAAACAATCGATAAGAGATTTAATTTTCATTGTATTTTAAACGAACAAAGTCGTGATTCCGTGCGTGCTTACCTCAGAAAACAAATCGGACAGTATTCCCGTGGACAAGGGATTGGTACCGGCCTCGCTGTAACAAATAACGAAAGTACAATTATTAATCACCGAGGTCGCGTTTTTTGTTGTTACCGTCGTTTTATTGTTTTAAAAATATTGTTACCCACCCAATAGCAAGCATGATTCTGAGAAGTATCAGATGCCAGTAGCTGGTAGCCATTCCAATGAGACCGATAGCCGCGGCACTGATCAATGTGCATAGAGACAGGAGTCGGACTCTAAACAATTCAAATACATAATATGATAAAAGTTGTAATAATCACAATATTATGCTGGTTCACGCGAACCATATAATAGACATTCGACATGCGATAATGTCGCAACAAATAATGCGGTGCTTAATTAAACTTTTACAAATTTTCATAAGAAGCTGAATATTATAAAATTTGAATTACAATTCTTATATTATCTTCGTTCTATTAAATTATTACAGCTCCTTATTTATATGTATGCAATCAACTAAGACTTGGCTTACATCTAATTTATTATGATTGTTTTTTTCTGGGTTTTCTATAAGACTGCCTTATTTGTTGCGAATATGTATATCGAGACAGGTATTGCATGTACGCATACACGAGTGGTTGATTTTACAATGTGTTTTTTTTATGTGTCTGCGCAAAAGCACCAGGAAACACAAAAAATTAAGTAAAAACGCTAATTTTTACTTTTTGGTGTAAATCTAAAAAAATTGCTGTAGATATATGACATTTTCGTTGAATGTTTATGTTAGAATTTTATATAGGTGCAGTGTACCCCATAGGATTTTAAAATATTTATAATAAACGTATTAGGTATGAAATTTTCGATTTTTATTAGTTTTTTTTTTTATAAATGTCGATAAAAAAAATGTATGCTCAGTCAAAAACCTTGAAAATGTATGTATTAATGATTAAGTTTGTTTACCGGAAAGTCGAATTAAATTTTTATGAACGTTTAAAAATTAAAATTTTTACGACATTGGGTATTCACTTGATATAATATCATGGAACCTTTTTCTTATTTTGTTATAATTCAAAAACGAATAACCAAAGATACTTGAGGTTTTTTCTGTTTACGACTTTCTTTTTATATGGGTACTCGATAAAAATGTCAAAATATTTAGAGTCGTTTTGAGCTATTTACAGACATTTTCAATTTTCAATTTCTTTAAAATATGTAAGTAAAATTGTATTCGTTGGGTCAAAGAGCTTGAAAATTTAATACAAGGTCCTCACATACTGTTACAATAGCAGTTTAAAAATATGAAAAATATAAGCACGATGTTTTTTGATTTTAATTAAAAGTTCAAATTTAATCTAAGAAATATACAAAGATAGCTTTTTTTATAGAAATTTTAAGCTAAGTTTGGACGAAATTAGATATTCAAACGAAGAATAACGATTTCATTTGTTTGGTTGTAATTTAAAATTATTATTCCTGGGTACTTGAAACTTTCAAATTTTATTATTATATTTTAAACCAACAATGACATTATCAAATGCAGTTTTTTCGGAAAAAAAGTAATTTAACCTACTGTAGTACTAATTCCTAATAGACAAATAAATAAATTTAATTACAATAATGTTATAAAATATAATTAGTAATATTATAGGCTGACAGATCGTCTTCGCTCAGAATCGTTTTACATATTATTATGCATTGATTTTATATCTTTGAATTTAAATTTAACACATCTATTACAGTTACTTTTCTAGATATCTAATGTACAGCAGGCTCACTCGCCCGCTTTATTTTTTCATTTCAAATTTGATTGCAATTTTATTTACCTGTTGAATTTGTCTGCGGCCATGCCGAAAAATACGCCTACGATGGAGTAGACGGCGATGAACGCCGGTCCCGCCAACAGTTGATATTGGAAACCGAGTCCGTTGTAGTTCCATTCGCAGAACGGTGATCCGTCTTCTAGGACTAACAACTCGCACCTGTCAGAAATATTTTATATCAGTAAAACGTAAACAATTATAACATGACAAAACAACTGCGGTCCAGTGGGGCTCGATAGAAGGATATGCGATATACTTATGTTTCGGACGGTTTACCGCGTGCCCATAAACGTCCGGCGTGTGTGTCGTACTATCTAGAAATTTAGATGCGCAACAAACCATTTTGAAACCATCAGACGAGAAAAAAACGGCCGTCATATCCGTTTGAATATCATATAGTGTTCACATTATACACAAGGTTGCTACAATACGAATTCGTAGAGATAATAGCTCAAAATTATTGTTCGTGTCATTATAATCGAATAAACTTGACCCGGACTAATTACACGTCGGTCGGTATATTATATACAGCGTAATCGATTTATGGATATAATATTATTTTGTCGTTTACTGAAAGAGTATTATTATATAATTGTCACTTGTTGTCATCAAACTCGGAACGAGGTCCAGTCGTGTAGGAGAGCGCGCACGTGCAGTGCTTCTATATTAATGTAATAGTATTGCGATGATAATATAGGTAATAGAAAAAAAAAAAAAAACGATCGAACAACAAAATGAATAAAACACCGTCAGCGGAGACGGCGAAAAGAAATGGTCGAATGCGTTCGTTATTGAGACGTCCGCGGTCCGCGTGCAATGTATTTTATTTCCCATCGCGTCGCTGAGTGGCCACGACCAATAACGTAAAAAGCCAGTTTTCAGAGGTCGGTCATATAATATAAAATAATGATATAATAATATAATATATTACTATACTGTATTAATGCGCGTATGAAGATGACCATAAACCGTTTTATTCATAGAATAAATTTCGCCTAATATAAAATAATTTTGTACAAACACACATAATGTTATTATTATGTTCTATGTTTTATCACGGTGCCCTTTACCAAAATCCTCTTCATACAACAATAATGATTACACTTACGATCTCTGGTCGGGTGACGTATCGCAACGTTCATGTAACGTGTAGTTGAACACGTTCGAATCGGCCAGGTGTTCCAGAAGCTGACACTTGATGTCGCCGTAATGCACGTCTCGAGCCGTCGCCTTGCTGGTTACTCCGATCAAGAAATGTCCCATTTCTGATGTCAAGTAACCCAATGTGAGGATCGTGAGCACGTACGTCTTATACAGGAAACCCAATTTTTTGATGTAGGAATGCATGTCGATAGATTGATATGATATTCCTGGAATGGTATGGTAAAAAACAACAATGATATAATTGACGGTAAGAAAACAAACATGGTATGAAAAAATTTAGGAAAAAATGCGTAGTCCACGTATGAATCAACCGATCCATAGTGTTTGCGTGCGTGCGTTTGCAGATGGGAGGACCACGGGGTGGAATGCTTACATATTTTTATGTCGAGCTGTCGCTGTTACAAACAAGGTTTAAGATTTATAACAACGCGGCGCAACAAACAAGTTCTAATAAGTCAAGGGTGTATTGCGCGAATGCGAAAAATTCATGGTCACTATATATATTATATTATTACTGATATAATATTATGTGATATAGCGTGTTTTATCTGAACACGTTTTTCTTCGCAAATTTGAAAGTCGATTTATACAGTTTTATGGATGAATTAATACAATGAAACTGATGGAAAATGGTTGCGACTTTTCTAGTAGCGATGGTCATTGTGGTTTGGACAATATGTAATAAGTAATAACAAAAGACGTCCATCGGCTTTAAAAAAAAAATCAATCAAAGTTCTCCAATGATGTTCGTTCCATCATGTGGCCTAATTTTACTATTATTTAACATGAGTGCATGCACATAGATATTGTTAAAATTTTATTGTTAAACGAATAAATTAATGACTTGGCAATTTGTATGTTTTCCAATTTTTTTAAAACTTTTTTCATACATTTTTTATTTTTAAACTGCTTAAATCACTTTTTATATAATTACTATCTGTCTTTGATTCTCAGTGCCGGTCCAGTGCGTTTCGTCTTTGTGGGGTGTATAGGTATGTTTACATCGGATGACCTCCTCGGACGTTGCGGTGGCGGTTGAACGATATATGCGGTCGCCCGATTCAAATTCGATCATTTTTATGGTTTTGATATTTATTTTATGATAATTATTATTATTTTTCAATCAGAGATACAAAGAATAAATAAAATAGAAAAACAATTTCAAGATGACACAGTTAGATTGCAATAAAGAACCGTTTGTTCGCTGGCGACTACTATTATAAACTCAAAACCCAAGTTCATCGGAATCAGTCGTGTGTGTCTTCTGCTCGTGTGTACATGTCGTTTTGAGGTTATTCAGTTTTCACTTTTACTTTTTTTTGCGAGCAAATCAACGAATGGCACCTATTGTTTTCCCGAATACTGTGTAAAAATCTCCAGGGGGTGGAGTGGGGACAACCGAAATTAAAGGAAGTAATGTGTTCGTATAATTTTAATTAAAATACTCATCGTTTGTTAAGATCTAAGCTTAGATCTTTCAGTTCGGTCTTCTCCGATGACCTTGGGTTGGGACGCATTCGTGAGTTCCGCGTTCGAAGAACGGTTATTGTAAACCATTGATACTGAGCCAATAAAAATTGTATCGAAATTTAGATATTGCGTTACAAACATTAATTGATATCACGTATTGCGGAAACAAAAAAACTTGACGCAGGTTACGTTGTGAACATGTTTCGAAAGTAAACAGTTTCGCAAATGATAAATGTATATATTATAATATAGACCTAACTTATACTATTTGAACATTTTTCGTAATTCAGTATTTAGTCTATAATATTTATGTATACATAATAGGTATAAGCAAATTAATGTTTATCTTTTTGAAAGTATCTGTGGTTAAATAATTATTAGTTAGTAATTTGTACGTTATAGCCGGTTTTCAACTAGGTATTGGAATTATTTCTTGTTCATTAATGCATTATTTCATTTTTTTACTCAAAACCGAAGGACATATGCATTTCGGTTCATTCAAATATTAAAATTGTTTGCTTGATAATAACTTGAAATTAGAACAAATATTATATGAGCCAGAGAAAAATTAAAAATTCTAAGCTAGGTATTCTAAGACAATAATAGTGTACTAATAAATGAAATACTGTCAATAATATACTTATCACTAAATATATTCCCCAGAATCAAGATTTGTGAAATATTTGAAAAGATAAAATGTTAAGAGATATAAACACTTACTTTTAATTGTATCCTCTTTTTATAATATATTGTAACCAAAGCAATAAAAATACCACGTGTGCATGTGTAAATGTGTAATTCATTCGATAGCGATAATTTAATCGTGTAGTGAACCTATAATAAATTTAAATATTGGGCTTACGGGAAACGAGACTTAAAAGACGCACAAGCAAAGAAACGCGTGCTGATTGACTTGTACACATCATGCAAGTTCAGTTTTACTAGTTGTGCGGATTTTTTTTCTGCCATATTGATCGTTTGGCGACGAAAAGTGTCGTCCTCCTTGTATCCAATTGGGGACAAATATAATATATACGTGTATAATGTATGTAACTGAGCTCACGCACACACATACAAACATAGACATAAATATATACACACACGTACACATAATTTATTATTATTTTCTTTAATAGCATTACGAGTCAAGGCCCATTATTATTGTCTTATTCATATTAATTTTTTTTTTTTTTGTGAATTTTTCGTGTACGTTTATAAAGACGAACAGCTGAGATGAAAATATTGTCGATTCACTCGGGAGTTTTTTTTTATTTTATGTTACTCTCGATTCCGATCCTACTAAGGTTTTTCGATTTAAGCTCGGCGTATAGCACTGGTTGCCTGTACAGGTATAGTATGCCCATCAATCTACTTACGCGCTGCAGTTGGGTGCAGCATTCACGCACATATTATATGTACACTATATACACATACACACGTACACTGAACCCGCAAAAGGAATAATATAATATATTTAATGCAATAATCTTTAAACACTGCACGTGCGGTTTAGCCAAGTAAACTTTCGCATGCCGTTGTACACGTACCCTTTTAAACTTCAATGATACTTCGTAGTCTCGTCGACTTGTGATGCTGTTGCCCGCGTTTGGACGTTCTGCAGCTGTGTTTATAGTACTGTTCGTAGTCTACGGTCAATCGGCGTGAAGCTGAATAACCCGCGAACTCCTATATATTATGGTGTGCGATAAGTATTATTCGACAAAATATCCGTTCTTCGAACTACGGCAGCGGTTTACAAAAAACTTTGGTTTAGAAATTCGAAGAAATCGAAATACAAAAAATGTAGGTATTATAATCGAATACTATCGGCTCGGGTGTAATGATATATAGGGTTGTAAACAACGAAATAAAACACACAACGTAAAAACAAAACTTGATTTCGCAGAAAATCGCCAAACGGCGGCAACGGTCCGTCGGATACTGGTGTCCGTTGGGATGTTCGGGTCCAATTTAAAACATCGGTCTAGAGGTAGGTACGGGCACAGACCTTGTACCCTCACCAGCGCAAGTAAACCGCCGCCGCCGCCGCCGAGTACGCCGATTGACGGTCACCTCCTCCACCGCCACTGCCGCCGCCGACCGATTTCAAGGTCGACGCATGCCTTTCGGTGAGCCCGACTGCGTTTTTCCACTTTTTTTTCGTCTTCTCCTCCGTTCTACAGAACACTCTATACCTGTATAGTATTTTATTATTAACGCGCTGCACTCCATCAGGAAACACTCGATCGGTCCAGCGCTTTGGCAGCCGTAGGGTCTGCCGCGATCACTGTATTTACGTGCTCACGGGGAGGGGTGGAGGGGGGACGGATCGCCTCCGGGAATCGATGCGGTTTTCAATGCGGGTTTGGAATTTTTACCGACGCGAAACATCGTCACAGTAAACAACGACGTTCCACGTGTGCGGTTTTTTCCCGCGACCACACATTGCAGCTTCGGGCGTCGAGTCGGACGGACGCGGACATACCCAATACTACGAGTATAGGTAATCGCGTCGTATTAGCATCTTGTATTGTGGTATTTTTAGATTTTTTTTTTTTTTAATGGAGATTTCCGAAGTCGGACGTAGGGCGCAAAAGCGCAAGAGGTGTCTTCCATTATATATTCCTATACCTTGTTTGCGGAAAAATAATAAGATTATACTTTCAGTAGGACGTGCAATATAATATAATTACATCTTGGTGTCTAAAACCGTTTCCTCTATACGTTTCACGAACTTGTCGCTCGTCACCCGCAAGTTGCGTCTCTTTCCAAGTAACTTTGGAATTTTATCACGTGAATACGTCGTCTGTATTTATCGGATCGATTTTCGAGTAATAGACGTGTGCACGAGTTATTTGCGCCATCGTGTTTGGTGATGTTGAAAATTTAAAAAATCGGTCAATAAAATGATGAAAACGATAAAATGTTATATCAATTTGTTCAATTATAAATATTATTCTGTCTATAGCTGGCAGTTAAAGTTTTTTTTCTTACATACGTAATAAATAATAATAATATAAATAATTTTGAAATAAAAATTTACCATTAATTTTGTGTTGGAAAAATTATAGTAAAAATATTTAAACAAATATATTTCAAAGTTTATAACATACAAGTAATCAAAATACGATTAAGCACAGCTCAAAGGTATTGTAATAATAAAATATAGGCTATACAATATTAAAATGTACATTGTGCAGTGTATATTAGTATTTAGTAATATTTATAATTTATATTACACAGTAGTTACGTGGAATATGTTTAACACTTATAAATAATTTAGTGAACACTCATATACTTAGTAGACATCTGACGTTATAAGTTTATTTGTATAATACTTAGAGTATACATAATTTATAATATAACATAAATTACTATATTAGTGTGCAATGTGCATTGATGATGAATAATTTATATTTCATGACATAACAATGGAAAACTAGATTAAACATTATTGTTAACTAAATAATATTAACTTTGAGCACTTCAACATATCACATAAACTGTTGTTATTTAATGTTGTGTGTTGTATTGATATTAATTAAAGGTATAATGGATTTTAAATCGTCACATTTAGAATTTTGAATGTACAATAATAACAATAATGACAATATTATTAATTATGAAGAAAAAATCGATGAAGTACTAAAAGTACGACAATATAATTTTGAGAGGAATTTAAAAATATTGCCTTTATATCCTATCTTTTACTATCTTTTATATTTTAGTGTGTTATGATTTAATAATTACTACCTATATGTAATACCTATAGTTAGTTAGGAATGGAGGCCAAAAACGGAGGCCGGCAAATAGATGCATGTAAAATGAATGTACTCGCTAGTCGAGGCTTGAGAAAATAATTATAAAACAGTAAAACACTGCACTACCTATAATATAATATTCTAACAATAATTAATACAAATATGATTCATTTATTTTATTCAGTTTTCATATTGCTTAGTAAATCAATCATATTCCTTTTATCAGAGAATTCGCTTAATTGTTTTTCATAAATTAGATACTTTTATTATGCGTACACTTAGTGTTATGTACTATTATATGTCTATGTAATATATATAAACAATTCAATTTGGTATATTCCAAATAAACAAATAAATAATAATGTTCAAACATTTCTAACTACCTAAAATTAAACAGATAGGTACTTAAAAATATGTAATAATTATATATCTGCTTACTTATCTGTAATAAATATACAAAATAATGAAATTAATGAAGTGAATAGTGAGAATCTAGCTTATTTAATAATAAACTTATTACAAATGTAACTTAAAAATAAATTAGAAACTATTAACAGATTTCCATTTATTCATTTTTAATTTTATTTCTAATTCATTTAAACGTACCTAAGCAGTTCAATAGATTATGATACATATATGATATGCTGACTGGCGACTACTTATATGACTAAGTAACTGTCTTAAACGGACGTCTATATCCGGAACAGTAACCTAGACAACGTTTGAAGGATTTCCGCTTATTTTATTATAATGGTACAAAATAATTATTTGCGCCTAAATTAATCAAGATTTTCAAGTAACCGTCTGCATTAAATTCAGTAAGCATATCATGACTATCAATGACCAAAACAAACATGTTATTTTAAGGTGAAAAAAAAATTGTTAGCTAAAACTAATCAACTATAATTACCAAATATTATATAATATATATGGAATATTAGATTACATAATATTATGTAAGACTATTATTGTATAGTTTTAACACTTAAATTAATACGTTTTTAAACTTCGTATTTAAAATTGAATATTGTTAAAGAAATTATAACAAAAAAGTCAGTAGGGATGCAAGGAAGTAAGAGTGACTGAAATTATTTAAAAAAAATTCTATTCATCAATCCAATGAATAAAAAAAGTCCTATTACTCGTTATTGTACTAAATAAATAATAATAATACTGAAAAAAATGAACAAGGTAAATATCGGAAAGATAATTGTAGTTTTATGATATTTAAGGAAAAACAGCTAGAAAACGGGAATATTTACGCAACACAGGTTTTCGACCAAACCGATTTTGTATTTTTGTTGTTAAAATAACTATAGACTTGAAAAGTTCACCTAATATTAAATATAGACATGAGCTGTATGATATATATTATAAAGTTCGAAATTTTCTACCCATAAAATTATTGTTTTTGATTTACATATGTTTAAAAATATTTTTCTAAATGAACACAATTTTGAAAATTGAATTCAAACTTCCTCTTAAGTTGTTAACCTCAATTTTATTTGTTATTATAGGTAATAACAATAATATATAATACATATCATAATAGTTAATAGTATAAAATATGCAAGGATTTTGTTAAAAACCTACCATATTACTACAGTAAATAAAAGTGATAAATAACTAATTAGAAAATTAATATAACCTTAGAAATAGAGGCTAACATGCCTTATCGGCTAAAAATCGTATTTTTTTTATACAATAACGTATCAATGAATTCAAATTTAATACATTAATTAATCAAGTCTCAAAGTATACTACTACACTCAAATCCATACTCAATTATAAACAGTATACAGTTAATAGTATATAGAGCGAACCATCTAATTGTTGTTAATTTTTAATTCGATAATTTTCACCGAATAACAGTGTAATTTTAAAAATCATCTTTGTATTATGTATAAGAATAGTATTTTTAGTATTCTTAGTATTTTGTAGATCAGACTATCAAAAATACTAACCAGCTTAACAAAAAATTACAATAAATGCATACTTTTAAAAAATTCATTTATTTTTAAAATAAAATATTTCGGTAAGCATAGGTAGTGTTATTTAAAAGAAATGAAGTTGTATGCTTGTATCTGTATGATGTATGTACATTGTTATGTACAATTGTTCATAAAAGGAATACTCTAATCATATTAAAATTTGACCTTGCACGTTGAACTAATTTACAATTTGATATAGAAATAGAACAGTAGACTTTTATATCGGTTAAGATATCCATAAGCCACTATGTTATATATCATATTAATAATGAACTGAAAATGTTTCAAATTGTATATAAAGTGGACAGCGCACCACATATAGTGTTGTAAATAATACTAATACCTAATAAATAGCATTGCAACGAAAAACGAATTGTGTACTTTCACCCCCTCAGCCCTATGTAAACGTCCTTGTCCATGATAAAACGTCTAAATCAGATTTAATCAGTTTGTTTAAAAATGTTGATGTTTTTGCTCATAAATTGTATTGTAGGTATTATAAATTATAATAAGTTACACCATCGCGCGAAAATATTAACCCTGGGCCACTGAGCATCAGTAAAATGAAACGTGATTTTGTGTTTTTACTTTATTATATTGTTATATTAATAAATAGCTCATAATTATTTTTTTTATCAGATAATAGACTTTTTTCATTATTACATTTTGAACAATATCATATATTTTTATTCTAAAAAAACCGTGTATTATAGTAATATATTACATTCTTTCTCGGTAACATATTTATTTATTCAGTAGACATCACATTATTCACAACATTCCAATAATATTTTTAAAAACAAAATCGAAGTAATAAAATACAGATATCAGTATAAAAGTAGAAAATAAAATCAATATTAAATACTTAATTTAAGACTCTTTGTGAATATTCTCTTTGAAGATTGCCATATTAATTTAGTTAGGAAAAAAGATTTCTTGTGTATTTTATTGGTATAAAGTGTATACGCCATATACACTAGACTGTATTCACTTTACATTAGATATGCTTGACTGAATACAATTATTATAAAGAGTATGGCACACTGCTGGTAAACTATGTAAATATATAGGTACGGACCGTCTGGTACGAGTTAAAATAGTTTATACACGTTCATAACAAAATACCAAACATTGATATTATCTAAGATCTGTTTTGATACATAACGGATAACAAAATTAACATTTTTATATTTTATTAAACAATTCTTCAAAAACAATAATGAGAAGGTACCTAGTACCTCCCTATACCTAACGTTGTAAAAAATCCTGGGAAGTAGTTTTGTTGTATAGTAGGTGTTGATAGTACCTACCTTATCATTATGAGTAGATTACTGTAATGGATGAGTTAATTTGAATTCAACGGTATAATATTAAAATATTATATTATATCATTTGGTCCGCAAAACATGAGTGGATACGATGTGTCAGCCTTAATTCTATTGTTCTAATGCTTTTTGACATAAAAAATTGTTATGAACATAAATCAAAATAACTAAAAAAAATCTCACATTTCATACAGCTTAAAATTAACTAAAATATTTTTAGGTTTAGTTCATACTTAGAAAATACTAATATAAATATTTGGTGAAAATTGTGTGTATCTGTGGATGTTTATTTTTAAATTTCAACAAAATAACATACCTAATCCATTTTGTAAAAAACCTGGTGTTGCTTAATTATTTTCGTGTTTTTGTAAACAATTTTAGTTTTTTCCAACTATTTTGTAAATAACTAAGAAATTTAACTTTGATCCCTTTCTTCTAATTACCAACTTAATCCAATTTTGCTACCAGAACATAAAGCACACTTAAAGGTGAAGATTACATTATTACAGAAATAAAACCTCCGAATCTAAAATAAATATAAAATATAAATTAAAGCAGATATACTCAATGATATATTTAATTTCAGATTATCACTTAAACAAAACTAATAATAATCTTATATTAATAAAAAAGTCATCTTTTGCAAATATTTATTGTTAATTATTATTTATTTTATGTATCAATTAATATAATATTACAATAATACATCCACAGAAAAAATAGATATGATAGAACTACATAATACCTACGTTGTTCTTTTTTTTTTTTTAATTTTACTTAACTGACCTACCTAATATATGAATAATGATTATAAATAATTGTTATCTTACATTTTTATAGTTTTCATTTCGAATAGTGTGAACGTAATACATTGTATATTCTTACCAATCTAAAATAATGTCATAAAGATTGATAAGGTTATGAAGAGCACATGTTCTTTTGTATTGGTTAGAAACTAATAAAATTATAAAATAAATATAACAAATTCAACAATCTTTTTAAACTTAAAAGGTTTTTTGTTGTCCAAATTATTTATTTTTATATTGTATTTTATAATAATATAAAATTGTTTAAGATTAGTTCTTGCGTACTATATTTTCACAAATTATCTTAAAAACAAATTCTATAAAGACAGGAGGAATTTTTAAGTAGATGAATAGTGTAACTATTAAACAGATTTTAACAAAAAGTTTTGTATTTTAAGGTATATAGGTAACTACGTTATACAATTCATCAAAAATAAATAATATCAATTTTTATAGGTTATTTAATATGCAATAAAATGTTGTGAAATTTAATTACTTTTGTTAGCTTTCATGTACTGAATAATAGATTAAAGTTAAATTAGACACACTATACACGATTAAACAAATTAATTGAAAATTATTCAATAAATAACAAAAACCGTATGAAGTAACAATATGTTTTAATACCAAATTACATTTTTAAATTTATCTACAAATTCAGTTATTTGCATTATGTAAAAAAATATCGATGGTTTCATGAAGCTTTTAAATGGAAGTGTTGTTTGCTTACGCTATTACATTTGTTTTCAAACAATCATTAAATGCATTTAATAATTAAAAGCAATCATCAGTAAAAATCATGTAAAATATGTAATTAAGAAGAGAAAATTAGTGTTACTTGTTACCTGTATTATCAGTAATCCATATAATTTTTATATACGTGTATGTATATTGCGTTATCCTCTTTGAGTTTAAATTTAAAGAAAAAAGAAAATGGTACGTAGTAGTGAAAACTGATTTATTTTTCAAAACAAATTCCAACTTGCATATTGTTAATTAATTACTATTGCCTTAGGTATTATAGGCTACCCGGCAAAAAACACTCGTCCACTAGTTGTAGGAATCCGACTAATGACGTTAATAAAATATAATAGCATGCCTACAACTGTAACTGGTAAATTAATACTTAATACTCATATAGTATACAATAATAACAAATAACAATAATAATAATATAGACGTGTACATCGTTTGAGTTAGCATAATGTAGACACAAAATCGAGTCAAGGTCCATTATTATCGGTAGATTAATAATAAACGTTGTTAATGATGAAAATAAAACGGAGTTAATGTATATTAGGTGTGCTATATAGTGTGCGCGCGCTCAAACGTCTTGTATTGTGTCCATTGCAGGTCTCACCGAACACATAGGTAGAACGCAGAGACTCGATGACCCTAAATAAAAAAGAAATAAAAAAAACAAACAAAGTAAAAAACATCTACGCGTACTTGTGTATATTACGAAACGCCAAGGTACACCTATATATGATATAATATATTATAAATATGTGTATGTTTGTGTGTGTGTGTATGTATATAAATAATCAGCACAATCGGAATATATAAAATTCCTTAGAATATGTGAGTTTGTCCAACCGTGACCGAGCACAATAAGTGTTATAATGTTAGAAATGTATACAGCAATTAGGATTTAATTATATAATATGATTGTTTCTTTAAAAAAAAAAAAAAAAAATATAACGAACTTATAATATGGGGAGTACCTACACGGCTACACCTGTACAATAAAGTACCACATCATCGTGTTATTCGATTCAAATAGAGCATTGCCGGTGTAAGCTTGTCATTATTAGGCATTTGCATGTGAAAAAATTTTTATTTATTATGCGTAGCGATATATATAAGTAATAAAAATAGATATAATAATTTTCATTTCAAGGGCATATCCGTTTTAATGGTATGATTCACCTTATAGGTTCAACTCGCGTACATATTTTTATACGATTAATATCAATAATAATTATAATAGGTATAATAAATAATAATTATCACACCACTGGTAAAAACAACAAAGAATTATACAACAGAGAATAATATATAGTATATAGAAGATGCCTTGTTAAAAATGTAACCACCTACTAAATAATATAAGAACGACACCTTTTCGTTCATTGACTAAAATATTATATAATTATAATTTTTTTTAAATATTTTTTTAAAAATATGAATTCATATTTGACCATGAAATCCACTCATCTGTCTGGTATTCATAGCCATGCACCCCGTGTGGTTATTAAAGTCTGTTCACACTTGACGCTAGATTGCACAAATTACTAGGATATGTTTAAGTGGACAGTTTCGTGATCAGGAAGAGTATGAAATTTGTTACACGTAATTATATGTAACATGTAGGTATTGTTGTAAAATGTATGAAATGTATTATTATGTTCGAACAGATTGCACGCAGCATACTGGGTAGTTTGCATACTACTATTACACTAATCAAATTGTAATCTAAACACTATTTCCGTAACTTAATTTGTTAAATATAAATACAATGGGTTTTAAGTCATTCATTTAAGACTTGACATTTTTAATATAATTGTTTATCCATTATCCCACGTGAGCATGAAATGTTAAATATTTAAATTTTTATACTTAACAAAATAATTAATCATATCGAATAATAACATATTATATATAATATAATATTATTATGATATTTATAAGATTATAACTAAAAATATAGAGCAGCAGTCCCCACTAAGATTTTGGAAAGGGCCAAATATTATTTTTGAAAATTACTTGCGGGCCGCATGCAGTAAATTTTGATTTTCGCATAATATTGACCGAAGTACTTTTTTCCGCCGGGACCTGGGTGTAAATATTCTTAGTTCCTAGTTACATTTTAAATGATAATAATTATAAGTTATAAAAGTAAAAAAAATATTATTTTGATATAAGTATTTTACTTTATTTACTTGAGTGTAGTATGTTGGATTTTAGAATGTAAAATTCAGCTTTAGTGCGGGCCTCACAACATTTTGTTAAAGGGCCACATGCGGCTACCGCTGGTATAGAGGTACTTATTATTATAACGTTTACATTTTATATTTACACTTATCAAATAATAATAATAAAAGTTTCATAATTAGAATATTTTTTACTTTATGTTTGAATAAGAAAGCTCTATGAAAAACCGATTACCTACTAAAACCGTCTGTGTCAACAAAACCCTTTTGGGTTAATGGGTTATGTCTTCTAGCTCAATGTCAAAAATGATATTTGTCACTGTGGATGAAATTATTAATGTATTTATGCATCAGTATTTTCAATTATTTTCTAATATAGTAGTCGGTCTTTAACTGTTATGGACTATTTAATCGATATTCACTCTTCAGACAAACTATATCCTATACTCTATAGTGTACTTCCTAGCAATGCGTCAGTTGCTCGTCATTAGGTTCTAAGAAAATCCCGGTATGCGTCTTGTTTCAGATAGAGATAACTAGCTTGTCTATTTCAACCTTGGGTACTCGGGAACAGGAAGCATACTAAAGAAATGTATAGTAAGGTCCTAATGGGATTTAATTATTGTACAACGCAGGAGTTTTAAAGTTACTATACGCCCACACGCTCTTAAAAATCGTTTATTACTCATTGGTGAGGTAAACCCTTGACTATAAAAGTCTGAAATTATTTTATTGTATCTTTCAACCTTAAGTAGATAATGCTCTTTATACCAAAGTAAGAATTACGTCTTAGTGGTGGAGCATAGACAATATTTATGCTCGGAGATGTCTAGGTCAATGTTATTACACTAAGTGTTTAACATGATAACACATAGACAAATCGTCAATTGAGAACATAAGCATATTGTTATAAATTATATAAGTTAGGTATATACACTTTCTTAAACTGTAGTTATCGTTATAATTTTATTATATTATAAAGATACAGTGGAAATCAAAATGTAAAAAAAATTCAATTACTTCTAAACTATTGAAATTTCCTTTTTTAAATTCCAAACTCAGCAATGAAAGTATTGATCTTAAAATGATGTGTGTTTATTTATTTTTTGTGTCTATGTACACATATAGAAGTCAAATTAATCCTTCAATTTTCAATTTTAGCACTTGTTTTTTGGTGGGAAAAGGAATCTAGTTAGTGTATTCAAGAGATCAAAATTGAAAATTCCCAGTAGTTTTAAGAACAAAAGCATTAGGAAAAATGTGAATTTTACGCAAAATCTGTTGCAACCAAAAATTATCAACAAAATTTTATTTGTTGGGTCAAAAAGTTTGAAAATTTAATACAATACTCCTTATATATTGTATTGTTACAATAGCAATTGAAAAATATTAAGAGTACATGGTCACATTATAGATTCTGAGCGGAGCGAGGAACCTAGTGGTTTTACAATGATGTTTATTTTTTTTTTTTATATATTTTGTATACAATATTTCTACCAGAATGAATCCTTCGATTTCCACATATATAGTATCTTATCTTTTAGCAAATTGGATCAAAATGATACTTTAGAGAGGGCATTTTTCGATTTTATCAATAGTTATTTAATGCCACGGTAAAAACCACCGAAAAATTACGAAAAACCGCTAAAAATTGGATTTTAATTTCTAACGCTTTGTTTATTACCATAGAAACGAATAAAAAATTATAATATTATAATATTAATTCAACTTACATGATATAATAATTAATGACAATATAAAATATCAAGATTGACAAACCGTTTCCGCTCAGAATTGTTTTTCTTATACAATGATAGAATATCATTGAATTCAAGTTTAATACAATCCATTATACATTGACGCACTTGTAATCTACTGTACAGCAGAGCGACATCCACTTACCCACTTTTTTTTTATAAGCATTTTAAGTTCAAAGGTTGATAAAATGTATCAAATTGAAAATTGAAAAATGATTTTGTCGATAAAAATTTAAAAAATGTTCAACTTTTATAGCTAAGGATTGAAAATTTATATCAAGGTTCAACCTAAATAAGTTATATACTTATATACTTATATACTTTATATTATAAAGTACTTTATTCACAATAATATGATCAAATATACTAAGTAATTTGGGACGGAGTGGCCGAGTGGATTAAGGCATCGGTTCGATTCCGGCCAAGGGCGGCATTTTTCTTCTGTCAAGTCACGGTGTCCGGAGAGGAGTGCTGACATCCCTCACCCGGGCATGGCAGATACCTACGGGTGCCCACTAAAAAATCTGCCAAACCAAAACACACGTGCTTAAGCTTACAGTACTCTCCCCCACAGTAAAACCACCCAATGTCCTAAGTTGCCGGGGGTTGATTAATAAAAAAAAAAATACTTTGTAGTATCACTGAGTCTCCACCAGTGGCGTAAGCAGGATTTTTCAATGGGGGAAGGCTTGAAAATTAGTAATTTTTATTTTGTCCAGTCTAATGATTTAAGACGTCTATTTGAGGTATTATAAATGTTTGTAACTTTTCAACTTTTCTGGTAGAAAAAATGCTCTGATCATAAGCTTCGATGCCCGATATATGTTTTTGGAAGCAAATTGGACCTAGATGGTACTTTTAGTAGATATTTTAAGTTAAAATTTGGATGAAATTATATATTTAAATGGGGAATAACATTTTAGTTATTTTATTGTAATTTAAAAATATTACTCGTGGGTACTTGAAACTGTGTATAAAATTAAATGTTTTTGGTAAACATTAATTTACCATCCCCCTACTTTTTTATTAATAGGAAAATAAAATACTTGAATAGCAATAATATAATATAATATACTTATATAGTTATATACGCTGACAGACTGTCTTCCCCCAGAATCGTTTTTCATGTATAATGATTTTATATCATTGGATTCAAATTTTTTAATTTTTAAAATTTTTATTAGCTTGTAAGTTTATAGTTATGTTCAAAAATAATATAATATTTCCAATAAGTAAATAGGCACAAAATAGTATATACTGATGGAATATTAAATAGAGCTATTATTAGTGGGCCACACGCAGGCGACATTATACTTTTGTAGCCCACCAAAGAAAAAACGTCGCAGGTCGGGCTTCATACTTTATACTAAAATAGTAATTATTTATTTATCAATTTAAGGACTTAAAACGTAGTACGTTAGTAAAAAAATTAAATGTTGTACTATTGGTACATAATACTGCTAATGTTATTGTTGTTGAAAATTATAATACTTCTTCACTCGTAATCGTTTCAATTTTTTATAATAGTTTATTATAGTCATTATTAAAGTTTTTTATTGTGCACATGTAATTTATAAAAATTATATTTAACTATTGGGTTTAAATGTTATAATCCCACTAGGTATGTTTATTGTTACCTATGTAGTTTAACGTTTAATTTAACATTTTATATGATTCATAATAATTATTAGGCTGAACGTGTTATTTTTTCAATTTCCGATTTGTTTTTTCAAAATATGTGTCCTTCAAAAATGTGGAATTAAAGCTATTACTAACACATATTATTTTATTGTGAATTACCTTCCTGATTTTCCGTCCACGCAATTTCAGATTAGGTGGAACAAACGTGGTCGTTTATTGCAAATTTTGGTTAAAAATTGAAACGATATACATGAGGCTACATATTTATACGTCTTATCTCAAGGAGGCGTTGAAAAAATATTCACATTTTTGTTTGGAATTTGTAATAATAGATTTCCTAGTCACGCCAACACATCTTATAATCCAATGTCAAATTGTTACAATCAGTGAGAACAAAAAAACTATAAAAATACGCATAGCTAAGACTACCGTAGGTACATACGACACTATTTATCTTTTACACTTCCTGGAAATAAAAAAATCACAAAACTCACAACAATCGTATAATATATATTTATACAAAAAATTTTACTGTCACACATATCCTAAAAATGTAAAATATTTGATTACAATCGTTAATTAAACTATTGGATAATGGATATTATTATTATTTTTGTTAGTATGATATATTGTTTACAGAACTAACTAAAATCTATCGAAAAAATATATCGTTTGTAAAAGATTGAAAGAATATAAGATATTTTTGATGATTCATAATTTATAGGGACTAGATTGGGTGTCACAATATGATGTAAACTATATTCTAAGTAACTTGTATTTTTGAATGAGATAACCAGTTTATGTTTGTATGTTTTCTAGCCATACAATTACACTAATTTCTATAGGATTTTATTACCTACCTGTTAATACTCTTAAATTGGTTTTTTTTTTTAGTTAAGTATATATTTTGTATACCTTTAAAATTATGTCCAGAAAATATAACATGTATTATTAAAGTTCCAACTAAAAATAAATAAAAACTAATGGTATTATTTATATTTATATCAAAAAGTGGTTTAGAGGCCATGGTTAGATTATGATTTCGTAATTCTTTGTATTTTACATATGTGACTTATAAGAGTAAGGTATGTTATGGTTTAACTTATGTATAATATCATTATTTAATTTTTTTGCATATTATATGTTATTATAAACAAATATTTATGTAATGTGTTTTTATGTTAACACATTTTATTTCTTATGAATTATAATATATATGTATTAGGTACATAATATATATATTTACATTTACATATAAGTATCGCTTATAAATTGAACGTACATTGGACTTTAATATACATTTTAACGTTACCATAATATTTTACATTAATTCAATAAGACAAATCGGAAATCATATTTTATGCATGTCATAATCTTTAAGACCAAATAAGATAATACTCTAGTTTTATCAATTTATACCTAATTTAAAAATTGGCATTTAAAATGTCTATAAGAAAATGTTTACTGTTTAGGTATAGGTACCTACATAAAAGTTTAAAATTTTAAATATTAAACTAACATGATCAACCTGATTTGCTTATATTTATTGTATTATTTAGAGCGAGTTTATATGAATAGGATCGACTCTTTAGTCACGACTTTAAAGTAAATATCAAGGATAGGGCATTAAAACATGATGTTTATTATCTTAGCATGTATAATTGCGTTGAACAATTCTTTCCTAATGCTTGTTGAATACAAACGAGTAAAAATCGGTTATTTAATAAAGTAAAAGAAACTCCGTAGTTTATAAAAATAATTAAATGTTAAATAATTATTGGTAAATACGCGTAACTAAAACTAGTAGTAGTCAAACCCTTTTGAATTTTGTATTAGATACTTTTACAATAACATATAATCACATTTATAGTTAAGACTATAGTAGTACTGTGGTAGGTACAGGTACGTATATAATTTAAAAAGGTATTGAAACGATTACCTTACACACTGATCTGTAAGCACAAACCATATTATTATTAGGAGTTGCCAAGTATTATTTAAAATTCATTCGAAACTCGTTATATTTATTTTAAAAATACACTAAAAAAAATTTTATCCATTATTTTTTTAAAATAATACAGACACGTTCAGTAGCCATGTAGGTTACATATACATTTGTGTAGTAATATCTGATTATATATATTAATTTATGGCTGAAATTTATTTTGTGATTTTTATATTATAAATGGTAAAATATATTGCATTTAATTTGTATTAATATCAATACCACTAAGGAAAAACGCCAAGGAACTAACTCAATACCACTAAGGAAACTTTCGTTGAACAATAAATAATTGTTCAAAGCATAACAACATAACTAATGAGTGGAATTATGTTTTTGTCAAATTTATAGTGACATATCAATGTTGGTTTTCAAAAACGTTTATTAGAATTTGAACGATTTATTAAATAATAAACATACAATAGTGATGATTCACCAAGCATGCTCAACCCCTTTTTTTTTCTTCAATAATACAATTATTCAAAATCTGATTTTTGGAATTTTTAAATATACTTCATGCGATACTTTTAAATATTTGAGCATTTTTTGTATTACTTGTACTACTTGAGGAATCAGGAATGTCCTTCGGAGATACAAACATCTGTTTTCAAATGAAAACACCTTTTTTCAACTGTAAATTATACAGTGGATAATTTTTCTGAAATTTTTGACGTACCTATCAGAATCAAAATTTTCTTACGATTAGTTTTTGAGATGTTAAAATTGATGTTAGGATAGTGTTAGAATAAAAGGTAATGGGTTTATTAGATTTGGGGGCTATGGTGATTAATTGAAAATTGTTGTCATTAATATTAATCTATCAATATTTATAATTTGTAAAAATGGCCCAAGCATAGCAAATACTAGACCCATTGCCGCCATTGGCCATTTTACTTCTGTTTTATATTCATATAAAACCATTTTTAAGGACTATTATCATAATAATTACAAACACTTGAATAACTAAGAAACTAAAAAATTCATTACTAAAGGAAAACATGGTGGTGATCATGATTGGTGAATCACCCTGTATAAGGGTCTTGGAGTGCAGATAATAGTTTTCAGATTTTAAAATATATGCATTCATACACCGAGCTGGGTGTTGCAAACACTTGTTAGTTGTCACTTGTCATGCTGACTTTGCTCAAGATAGTGAATAAACCTTGTGTTATCACATTATTCTAAGTTGTGATTGTTAAAATACAAACTTAATAGTTTATTATCATAGTTTAATATATTAGATGAAGATTCCGATTGAAACTTTAAGTTACTTTAATAAATTATGGGAAAATTTTTCTGGTGCTTTTGAAAATTACTGGAAGTTTTTAATTTTGACTTTCTCAATGCACCAGCTAAATTAACAAAATCCTGAATTTGAAAATTGAAGTATTATTTCGACATTTATTATTGTAAAATCCACTCAGAATCTAAAACGAGGGTGAGCAGCATGCTTGGTGATTCACTCTACGTGTTATATATTTATATAATTGTATTATATTTTAGTACATTTAAAAGTAAAATAAATACTTTATAATAAATACATTTAATTGTCACTAAGATAATATGATTACCTATAGTCATAATTATAAATTAAGGTACAATTCATTAATGATTAATAATACGATGAGAAGTTATAAACTAGTAATTTAAATTCGTTGACCTTAAATTAGTTTTGGGTGTTTATTATCAGTTACAACTACCTATATAGCATACAATAAATATACACAGTTTTCACAACACTCACTTTATCTTGACCAATGTCATGGACTTCAAGATTATTATTTCAATTATTATTTTTTTTATTTTTAAATTATGTGTGTACAAAGTATGTAAATTAGTAATTAATCAGTGTTAATAACTGTTATTAAAAAACTGTATTTTACGTACCGAGTGAAAATATGTTTAATGTAGGTATGTAATGTACAATGTATTTATAAATAATATTATATAGTATATACTATACCTAGGTATAATACGATAGTACAACTATGTACGACGGCGTACAAGTAAACAATTTAAGTTAGAAAAACTTGTTCATTAAATATAAAGGAAACCTAATATTATATTGGTACGATTTCCCCACTTATACTTTCGATGAACCTAATACATATTATGATTACCTATATAATATTGTGGAGTTTAATAATTTCCAAGCCAAGGGATAATTGAATATTTACTGAAGCATAATTACGTTAGTTTTCTCTTATCTGTAAGTGGAAATTAAGTGATTCAAAAACTTCAAAGTTCAAATTATATAGCATACAATAGATGTGCATTTTTCTTAAGTTATAATATTAGTAGGTAATTTTTCAATTTTTCTCATTAGTTTCCTGAATCGTAAGAAAACTATCGAAAACTGTAAAACATTTGGAAAGATATTTCCGCAGGTTCGTATATTACAGGTTTGGCTAAAATCAGTTTTCCGGATTCAACGATACTTATCGTTATTTAGCGTATATATTCATAATATTCCTCAGCTATATCCAGCTCAGATGAAGTATCTATTCGAAGCCAGATGAATACTCAATACCCGGTTAGATTTTTCAGGAGAATGCAGATGGAAAATGATCATGATTCGTGGTGTTCACTGTACGCCGAAACACAAATTAATTTCAGTTTATGATGTATATGGTATTATTCCATGAGTATTCTACAGATATTTCAAAAAGGGAAACGTTTCGTGCATTTATTGCAAGAATCGTATAGAATGAACTATGAAGTACCTGCATGTTTAGATAGTGAATAGGTTCTGTAAACTGCCTAGTGCCTATAGTACCTAGGTAGGTACCTAGATCGACGCGCTAATGGTACGACATTTCTAGCCGGGCCGCTTCCAAGGTCTCCGTCCTATTCTTGATATCGAGTTGCTGAGGTCAATGATTATCACGATCTCGGCGAATTCATACCTATATAAATATATTGTATACACCGTTTATGTGACAAAAAACATGACGTGTGACAATAGCCAGGAAGAGGTGTCGCCGAACGCTGACGGTTCATAGACCGATAAAGAATGATAGAATGTATACCGACCTGAGGTGCAGGTTAAATAATATGTATATAGCTATATAATAAAGGGTTATAAATAAAGCTTTGGGATTATGTGATGTTGTGAAGACTTGAACGTTAAAGCACACGCGTAGAAAAAAATTATATACTCGTAAATCTATAGGTAAGATGTTTAATACAGAATTATGTTTTAACCTAAAATACTGATATAACCTGCCATACATATAATGCTGAGTTTAATATATTATTTATCAATACATTCAGTATCGATGTATTACATTTGAAAGCTGATCATAATTATCTCAAATAATAGTTAATATAAACAAGAATGGCTAAAAGTTAAAATCGTATTGGGTATGAATTGCAAGGCATCTACGGTATTGCCATGTTTTAAACTTCGTAGGTTTATGTAAATATTCTGTCTTCAGAGGTATGACGATACCATCCAACTCGTGTTGGCTTCAGTCAATGTGTATATTATGTAAAGAATTACATGGAACAAAACATTAAACAATTCTACATTTTGAAAGTTTTATTAAATTATTATTATGTGTGCTTATATTGCACAGTTTGACTACTAGGTATGGAAAATCCGATGACTGTCAATTTATTATTTAGATGTTATATTATCATATTATTATAAGACAAAATTCAGTTTAAATGTCAAATTGAATGTGAAATATTGATTTGAGACATAAACTTACTCTATTTAATGGACAATGTTGGACAGAAATTGTGGCCTGATTAATAAAACCGTCAGTTTTGTGAGTGAAATGCACTATGTCAAGTCATTGTAATAAGCTTATACGAAAATTATAATAAAAAAAAAAACGGCAATAGGTATTTTTTTCGTGATATAATCGAACTATAATAATATGATCTATTTGAAGTAAAAAAAACTAGAAGAAAAGAAAGAAAACAAACTAGAAGCATAAATAGCCAATTTACATCAAATCATGACATTTGGTTTTTAATTCTCAAAAATTATATCGAAATAAAAATATCATAGTAAAATATTCCTCACTTTGTGTTCACACAGAATCTGAGATAGTATAGTTATATTTATGCCTACTATTTAACTGTTTTGCAACAGTGTACTGGTTTTTTGCCCCCCCCCCTTTAATATCAACAACTTATTAGTTATTTATATGAATTATAATTTATATAACTGCCTTTTATCAGCGATGACTAAGGGTATTTCAATATTTGATTAACTATGTTCTAATATTATATTTAAGTTGAATACATTTCCATTGGTTCCGATACCGATATGAACAGGAAATAAAATTATGCTTTTTTTTTTTATTATTTCAAACACCGACCACGCCTATTTCAATTAATAACATTGCAGGTTATGGTCGTGGACGTTGTGGTTAGATTCGCAGCGGGTACCTAACCGAGTAAGTACATATTACCTATGGTACTTTCCTCGCACACAACAGTAAGTTACAGTGTCATTTCCGCATCGACCTTACAGTCACAATCCTCCTCATGGGGGTATAAGTACATTCGAAAAATAATAGACGCATAGGCACAAGCACATAAGAAATGAGAATTTTTTACCGGGTATTATGAAGTTTTTATAATATTGATAGAGAATGGTGAACGGTTCAAGGACAAGGTCGACTGGTGATTAGTGTGCAATATTTTGAACTGCCACGCCGGAGAGAAAGAGGGATAGACAGAGGGGAATAGATAGTTTGAGTTTGCACAAGCCAGAAAAAGAGCTGATAAGTGTGTAGATAGGGACTATTAGATAGATACCGAACTTCACGACGGATGACATGTCACGTGTGTGTAAAATATGCATTCCATGTGCGTGTTTTGGTTTTTTTCAAACCCCCTGTAGGTATGAATATTATAGGTATAAAAATAATCCGTGACTAATTATGTAACTATGATAATATACTTATGTGTAGCTAAATTATGTTTAATTATATATTATTTTAATATCCTTATTGTTTTTATGATTATTAAATATTGATTTATGACATCATTAGCGTTATAGGTACCTATCATTATTATTTGTTATAGTATAATGTACGTATATTCTATAACAAATATTTTTAATGAGCACTAATATAAGGGTTAGACTGGTTAGAGAAGCTGTTATATAATTATTTTTTATTATTATTTGATGGGTTCAGTTACCCACTATAAAGTATTTTTTCAAAATGGTTACTACCTAATAGTTTTATTGTTTATCAAAATTATAAGTAAAAAAATACT
>WHPZ01570251.1:12417-59125 GCA_016617965.1 Macrosiphum rosae | reverse complement strand
GAAGAGTTGAAAAGTTACAAACATTTTAAAATACCCCAAATAAACGTCTGCAATTATTAGACTGGACAAAATAAAAATTAAATTGTAACTAATTTTCAAGCCCCCCACCCACAATTAAAAAATCCTGCGGACGCCAAAAATTATTTTAACTTTTTAACGCGTTCATGCCCAGGCTTGATAATATCATTGTATAAGAAAAACGATTCTGAGCCGTGACCGTTTGTCAGTCTGGATATTTTATATTGTTATTATTTATTATATCATGTAAGTTGAATTTATATTATAATATTATAATTTTGTATTCGTTTCTGTGGTGATAAAAAATGTATTTTAATATTTATTATAAAGAATTTAAAATTTGTTCAATCACTCGTTAATCGTATAGAGAACGTAAAAAAAATAAGATAAGATAGGTTACGAGTTTTGACATAAAAATATAGACTAGTACAATAAAACTCTAGTTGGTAATATTATAAACATTAACAACTTACTGTTCTTCTCGTTTGTTTAGTTCGTACATTTATTAAGTACCCTTGTTTTTTATTTATTTATTTTTTTATTATAAGATTAACGCCAAACGACTTTTATAGAAATGTATACAGTATATACATATTTAAATACAGATTGATAACAGCACAGGTTTAAGTACAAACTAATTGTATGAAACAAACAAAATATATGAGATAAACGATACGAATGTAGATCACAGTTGATTCTCCAACCCAAGAATCCTGTGCATGGAGTGATTATGACTGAAGGAAATGGACAGAGTTGGAATGTAAAAAGGAGCGTGATTTCGAACATTGTGAGAAGGGACTTTAAATTGGAGTTTCGATAGTATGTCAGGAGAGTCGATAGAAAAATATATTATACTTATACGTCATATTAACATTATACTAATGTTTAAAAAAAAAAAAAAAACAATTTTTTTTAAGTGGCCTCGTGCGTTAATATTTTTGAAATTATAATTGTGACTTGTGAGTACTATTTATTAAAACCTCAATTGTTCCAATAAATATAATTACTTTTGTGTAATTAGCATTTTTCTGTTTGTAGCGTTTTGGATACAGTGTGCGTGTAGGTAACAAAAATAGTACTTGGATATGAATTTTATTTTGATTTTATTTTGTATAGTATTGATTATTACAAACTATTTTGTGCTATAATAACTAATAACTATAAGTTTATGAAGTACATCATGTTAATATAATGAAAGTTTTCATATCAAACATTTTTTTTAAATAAAAATCATGTCACTATTACTCTCACTGTTGCCAATTAGCTACAAACCCTTAAACTGTAAAAATGGGTAAATTACAATTAAAATAATTTTTTTTAGTCATTTTTCCCAAATTTAGCATCAAATTCTCTTAAAAAATTTCTTTTTTTTTTTAATACAAAATATCATGCAGTGTAGGGTTAAATAATTGCTTGACTTGTTTATAATATACAAATCTGCGCCCTGTTATCACCCACAATACACACACATTTACACAACAAAAAAAGTTTAAAATATTGCCTATACTTTATCCCTTAGAAACGGTCGGTATCCAATAAACACTGGCATTCATTTATAAATTTGAATTCGTGTCCAAGTACCTACTTGAAACGTAAAATTTACCATCATACGAGTGAACTTGTTAACTTGGAACAAACTTGGTACCTGCAGTCATAAAAATATGATAAAAAGTACGAAGAACTTGTGTCTTGTGGTATGATACGTAATTAATTTTTGATAAATTACTATAGAATTATCAATTAACTTGGTAAAATGACCTAGCTATATTATGGTTTTTACGTTAATTCTAATTAAAACTAAACTTCGTCTGACTTCCAGACTTATTTTCGACGATCATCTCATAACAAGAATTCATTAATACTGATTGTCCAAATATCATATTATTATTATTATTTAGTTGATATTTTTTTTTGTAGATTGTTGTAGAAACTATTAATTATTAATAAAAATAAAAACATTCCCGTGATGGAATGATAAATGATAATATTTTACTTCAGTAAGATATTTTATATAGGTATATTGATCATTAATACCAAGTCTAGTCATTCCTATCACAGGGGTAGAAAATAATACCAAGCTCGCATGTCCTGCAGGCTCTAATGTTGTTCAGCTATTTATTGTAGTAGGAACTAGGCCTACTATACAGTATTACCTGCATACTCATTACAGATTTACTGATGTGCAGTGTAAAATTAGTCGTGGATAGTAATCATAATTTCTACACATACAAGGTCGCGTCTGTTATTATACAAATTAAATAACGTATATATTATTATCTATTGCAGATGTTATATTATACCAATGTTACATTATCAATAAATACAGGGTTGGACTAATGTAAATGATTACTGATTAGAAATAAAAATTTTCTTCGTGAGCTCATCCGATTACAAAATGTACCCATAGTATTATTATAATTACAATTTACTAGTTATATTATAGCTATATAATATTCTATATAAAATTAATGAAAATGAAAAATAATAATATGTAGGTAGGTACCTATATTTAATTTAGTAATATTTTTTTTTTGGAATTTTTAAATACCTATATTTATAATTTATTATTATAATATGGCGATTGGATCGGCCAATCAAGTTATTATACCAAGCAGAGCTCTTAGATCATATCATCAACTCAGAGACTCAATAAACAGAACTTAGTTATCTAGTTAGTAGTTTGTATTGATATCAATATCACTAACATTTATATGGATAAGCATAGTAAGAATGTTATCAATCATTTTTTTTTCAATATAATATAATATAATATCTAGAATGAACAATATTAAACATTGTATACCTATTATATTATGAAGTTTTAAAATTTTAAAATTTATGAGAAACACAATACGTTTATAATTTATTACTTTTTGCCTTATGCCCATGTACATATATTTAACAGTAAAATCGTCAATAGTGCCATATAATATTTATTATTTAAAAGCTGTTCTGATTAATCATCACTATATACTCTAATACTCTATACTCTATAGGCTAGTTGTGAATTGTTATTTGTATTGTATACACATACTGACATACCTGATACCTAATATAAATTATAATTTCAAAGTAGGTATCGATCCTTTCATACTTCGTTGTTTAGTAATTGGAGTTTTTTAGGATACCACAATAATTTTTAAAAGATCAAGTTTGAAAAACACTTTTTGCACTACTTAAGGAGAGTCCTGTGGCTATACAAACTTCTGTTTTTCAAATGAGAACAAATTAGAGATTGGTCCCTTTTTACTGTACATTTTTTGGTGGGTAATTTTTTTTTAATGTCTTTATGTACGTGCCTAATGAATAATTCTAATTTATAGTTTCTCAACTAACGAAATGTTTATATTAAGAGTATAAATTATTATAACAAGGCTTATGAATGGTTTTACAAAAATATAAAATAGGTGTTATATTGGATCTAGTATTTATTATACTTGGAATTTGGATCATTTTTATGAATGTTAATAGATTAATATTACTAAAAACGTTTAATTACTATTGCTTCCATAGCCTCCATCGTATCTTTCACACCCGTTTTTGTGTAAGTCATGTCACTATTATCCTTAGACTTTGGAACACGAAGTCAACTGAATAACTCAACAATTGTGTGTTTTAATTTAATTCTGATACGTCAGAAAATTTTCAAAAAAATTATCCACTGAATAATGTGTACCTAATAGAAAGTGAATTCTTATTTGTTAAATAGGATTTTGTATCTCCACATGACAACCCCCAAGTAGAAAAAAAATCTCAAGCAATTGAAAATAAAGTTTAAATGGTATATTTAAAAATTACAAAAATCCTTTTTTAAATAAAATTTATTGAAGAAAAAAAGGATGAGCATGCTTTGTTAATCGTGGTACCTACCTATATATTAAAATATAGCTACCTATTTTGTTATAAAAGTGCGACTAGTGATGATTCCCCTGTATTTATAATAATAGTATATGTCACAAACAACGGAACATCCAAGGCTTTTCCCGTGTATTCAATTGTAAATAATATTTATTGTTGTCTGTAATTACTGTCCACCATATTTAGTATATAACGAAAAGGCAATTGAAAAATAATTTAGTACTATTGCATCATTGTGTACTTATTTACAACTTTTGGTAGTAGGTATAATTCTGTACAACATGAATTTTTTTAACGTTCCAGATGAATTTAAAAAAAACCCAGAACTCAATGAAGAAGATTTAAATCATCTCAGAGAATGGATATCCAAACAACCACACCTTCCAACCGTTACTGGCAAGTACCTATTTATTGCATAATAGAAATATCTGCGATATGCATTATAATATTTGTCCTGCTTTGTAATATATTATGTATTTATATAGGTGACAAGAAAAATGTTTTCAATTTAGGCTATGAAATATGATTTATAATAATATAACATTAATAATAGGTACTTATTTGATATTTTTCTTCGACTCAAAAATTATATGTCAAAAAGATTAATGATGTTATAATATTATATATCTAAAAGGTTTATAACCTTTTTTTTCCTGTTTCGAACGTGAGGCCAGGTGGGAATTGTTTTCGGCTTGCTTTCGAATATTTTTTTAACCTATGTTACAAAAGTTTGATGATAGATAAAAATGTTCAAAAGTCATCACTCATCTGTCATCATTAATTTTTACAATAATTATGGATAATAATTAATAATAATTACCTCATATTCTATCGCTGGCTGGCATATGGTTAAACTTTGAAAACATAAACAATTTAGAAATCTTGAATGGTATATTTAAATGAAACGTTCAATAAATTTAATAGCTAAATATTCGGTAGTTACCTAAATTAACTTCTAGGTTACATGTGGTATACATCTATATAGGTATATATGTATCTTATATAATGACGTGTGCTTTTAATTTATATTTTATATATGTTTTGGTATGCCACTATTTCAGTGTGTCACCGTGACATTGTTATCCCATATTTATTATTGTATAAAACTATAAAAGTGTTTTAGAGTTGCAAAAATTACACACAACTGTTTGTAGGTATACACTCCTTCATTTAGTTTGAAACATGAAAGGTGATTTTATAAATCTATATAAGTATAGCCGTATAGGTATCAAAAACAATTGCTTAAAAGTTAAAAGAGTGAAACTCATTTCCTACTTTCAGTTTTAAAAATCTAAAAACTGTTTTATGAGCATTAATAGCAGATTTTTAATTTACATTAATCATACCACAACAATAAACTTGGCGAACGATGCAAGACAAGTGTGATGCGCTAAAACTTTAGATATAGTTTTATAGTCTGTGTCCGACCCACTTTTATTTAAAAGACGTGTACAGTTATTGGATATACTATGCCACTAATCACTATATGATAATATATTACGCACAAGTATTAAATAATATTTTTGCAGCTTTGTATAATTTATTGCGTATTACTAATAGATACGTTTTGATGTTGACGTACCAATAAAAGAATTGAAATATTTTCAGATGAACTCCTCGTGCTATTTTTTCACAGCTGTTTTTATCGATTGGAACCGACTAAAGCAACCATAGAGTCGTATTTCACTCTTCGCACTCATTCGCCCGAATTATTCACAAAACGAGATACCGATGTAAAATCTGTGTTGGAAGCATTTAAAACTATGTAAAACAAAAACATATTATTTATTACAATAATTTATAGTGTAAAATGATTGTTTACTCAGTAGTACATTACTCCTTAGATCGTTTAGTGCATTGCCGGGATCAACTCCAGATGGTTGCAAAGTTATATTTATATACGCAAAACGAGTAGAGGCAGAATTGTTTGTTTTATCTGATTTCATTAAAGCACTCAGCATGGTGATCGATATGTTGCTAATGACTTCGGGAACTTTCAACGGACTTATAATTATTTATGACATGAAAGGTTTTAGTCTTAGTCACGTCGGTCGTCTTGGTATCAATATGATGAAAAAATACGTGTATTTCTTGCAAGTATGACTATATTAGAAGAATTATTTTGGAATTTGAATTCCCTACCTAGGTACTTATCAATAATTTTAATTTTAGGATGGATTACCGGCTCGTCTACAAGCCATTCATACAATAAACACAGTTCCATTTATTGACATGATAACTAGCATGACGAAACCTTTTATGAAAAAAGAATTATCCGAGAAAGTATTTACTTTTTTTTTTATAATATTTTAATTTATTGTTTACATTATTCAATGTTTTAGTACTAAAAATATATTTTACAGTGCATTAATATAATTAATACGTTTTATTTCAGTTGTACTACCACTCGGTTGCAGATTCCGAAACGATATTTGATTATATACCAAAAGAAATAATGCCAATTGAGATCGGAGGAAGTGGACAAACTCTACAAAATTTAAGCGGTGGGTCCATAATTTATTTATATCATAAAAATACCTACAAAACGTTTTGAACGATAATATCATTAGTTGTATAGATACATAGTTACAGCTATACTAAATCGTCTTTTGTATGAAATTAGATGATACATTTGAAAAAGTCAAAGCAATGAGAAAATGGTTCTTAGAAGAAGAAAACTACAGAGTAGATGAACAAAAACGTCCGGGTAAACCAAAGACGGAAAGTGACTATTTTGGCGTCGAAGGTTCTTTCAAGACTTTGAATTTGGATTGAAGTATAATATTGTTTTATTGTTTTGGGACACAAATTATATTTATATAGGATCAATGGAATACTTATTAATTATATTATAAAAGTTTTAGTCATAAAGAAGGTTGTACACAAAATAATAGGATAAATTAATATATTATACTCATGTTATAGTTAATTATATCTATCAAGTTTAGTACTTTACACAAACATAATGTTATCCAGATTCAGATTATCTCTTTTATGGCTATAAATTATAGTAAATAGTACATTATACCTAGTTTGTCAGCCTAGGATATTTTATATTGTATTTATATTGTTATAATAAATACAGTAGCCGGTAACTTGAATTAATAATATTTACATTATTTCAATATTTGTATATTATAATATTATACTTGAGAAATTTCAAGTACCCACGAATAATATTTTAAAATTACAACAAAATAAGAAAATCGTTACAAGAGAAATTAAGTGAGTATATGCAATATGTTGTAAAAAGTTGAACTTCAAACGCTCATAAAAATTTGATTTGACTTTCCGGTAGGCATTTTCAAATTTTAAAAAACTAAAATATCCGTAAACAGCTCAAAACAAGTCAACGTATTTTGAAAATTGTATGGTGCATTATAGTTATAGATATAGTTATCCTAGTAAATTGAATGTTATTTTATTATTATTTAAAAAATACGCCTCGACTACCAGGGTTATTGGCGTTTGAGAAATACATTATTTACAATTTTTTTAAATTTTACAAAAGATTAAGGTGTGTATAAGATAATTAATATGATACAATAAGTCTTTGGACAAATTGTATGTGATATATTTTTTGAAGATAAGGTTCGTCTCTTTGAGAAGTTCTAGAAGTAACAATGTTTTGTCTATGTTTGGCGATAGTATTTCACAAAGCTTGTAGGGGAACATCAGTTTGCCAGTTGCCTCGAGCGTCTTTTGTGAAGAGGCATTCAGTTAATAGGTGTTTAACAGCAGTCGCGGTGTTGCATGTGGTAATATACTTTATATTATACGTTATACGTTGTTCCTTTTTGCTCATTAAATATTCATGAGTGTTTAATGTGTGGCCAATTGAGGGTGGATGATTTAATATCTCTTAGTTTGTTAGTTTGTACCATTCCCCATTCTTGAAAGCATATTTGATTTAGGTTAGTGTTTATTTGGTGTTTTATATCGAAGTGGGTTGTTATATTCCAGAAATCAGTTGGTTCTTTGGTTGCCCTTTTGGCTATCTCGAAATATTTTATTATTATATGTACATACTATTAACAAAAAAAAAAAAAAAAACAAAATATACTATTATACCAACGTAGATTAATATTAATCGTATATAATACGATTCTTAATCAAGTATTTTTGAATGATAAGTAGAAATGTTTATCTCGACCTTGTTAGATTTAAAATATGTGCTGCATTTTAAATAGTTTTGAAAAGAATTTAGATTAATCTCTAACTTTAGAGATGTATTATATAGTTAACTAACAAAAAGTTGTGTATTAAAATGGTTTACACCTTGCGGCTCCATATTATTATCATACATGCCATATTATGATGTATGTATAATATTATAATAATATATTAATACTGATGGCTAGGTCTGTGTACAAATTAAATCGAACGTATAACAGATGTAAAATATGTTAAAAACGTATACCTTCAGTAAAAATGTACCTAATTTGAAAAATTTAAATAATATATCTCACTTAGTTTTCTATATTTGTCATTAAAATAATGAAATAATAATCGTCTAAAATCAGCTAGTTTTTTGTTTTGTTAGGTTTAAAATTTTAAACTATTATGTTTTTTATTATATTATTATCTTGAAATATTAATACATGTATATAAATTGAATAATATAGTTAATAGTTATAAACGGACGAAGGTTAAAAATCAAATTAAATGCAATAATAATGTGTCACATTAACTGGTTGCGCCTGGTGGCCGGTATACTAATCCTAAAATAGTCGTCGTTTGGTTACCGGACAAATCCACACGCACCATATATGGTCTATGTAGGTAGATTTTTCACTCTCCGAGACCTCTTTGGCTTCTGACCGGTCGTTTCTTAAATAAATCCCTTGACTCATATTATTATAATAACGTGTATTTAATATTCTCGACCGCCGATCGTTTGTCGGACGTGTATAGGTACTTAATTTATAAATTATCGTTACAGGCGTACAACACAATAATAACTGAATTACTTGATAAATTGGGTCTGTAGGTAGTTTTTTGCAAATTCTAAAGAACGCACTCGGTTCATTCAACACCACTGTCGATATCTCATTTACCTAATAGCAGATTTGGCAAATCGGACGGTGACTTTTGGAATGGAATCAACAACAAAAATAACCGTTCAATGTCGAGGTATAAATTAAAGTATTTAAAAACCAAAAGTTTTTCAAACTTACTTGAACTCAAATATTAAAAAAAATTCGCTGTCAACTATAATTACTGTATGGCTCATTTAAACGGAGAAATTATAAGAATAACAAACAATGTATAGCATACTAAAACGATTCAATTAGTATAGAGTAAAAACTCTGCCAAACTATTTTTGTGTTTGAACTTGAACTAATATAATATACTTGTACCTATAATAGTATAATTATTTATGAATCAACAAAATAATAATATTCTTATTGAATATTGTATTAACTTCTTTATATATATATATTTACACGTTGTTTAAAATAATGTTGATAGTTATACAAAATGCTATTTACAAAATTAAATGTTGATACTTAAACACTACTACAATGTAGTTATAAAGTTATGTTTAATATAATCAATTAATATATTATATATTATGTACATATATTCGTAATTTATTGAAAATTGTAACTTGTTGTTCACTGCTCTAGTGCTCTAAAAGTAGATTCCCACTGTATTATAAAATATAACTAATTTCTGTGATACAAAAAAATATCTTCATTTATTTAACTATTAATCTTTACAACCGTGTCATAATATCTTAACCTACCATGAACAAATATGAATAACATTCTTAAAATGTTAAATTATGTGTACCTAATATCTGTTTTTGTATCATTATAAAAACATAATGTGAATTTGACCGGGTGTCCGTGTTTATTCGATTTTAACACACTTTTAATCACGTGTAGAAATGTTCAAATGTATAACACCTGCCAGATACCTACGTGGATGAAATTCACTTATAACGATAATAATATAACATACTATAACTTAACTGTTGTCACTTATCAAATTGTACACATATTAATACTATTTGCCAAGATAAATGTTATAACATAAGTAGGTACTATTAGCATTACTCATTGAGATAAATTTACTCACTTTTGCTATTGTAAGCTATACAGCTATTAAAGATTATATATTTACATGGGTGATGATTAAAAGCGCGAATTTTATGATTACTAGATAAAAGTGTATTTGTGCTTTTGTACGCCTTAAGAGGATTGTACATCTTAAAATACTCATAACTCGCAATAAAATTAAAATATAATAAAAAGCCCATGCGATTGTCTAGATAATAATCTTACCTTTAGATTTTTTAAGAGGTCAATTCACTCTAATTTTTAAACTAACGGAGCTAAACGTGTTCTGCTGAGCGTATCATTTGCTATGTTATTCACTTGTAGACGTAGACAACACTTGCGGGTGAAGCGTCCTCTTATGGCTCTTAACAGCGGGAGAAGATCGGAAAATTCAATTTTATTTTCTGATTTAATTCAAACTTAAATGTTGTTCAAAACCCATTGGACTAAAATTGATAATAACTAACTTATTACAGCAAACAATTTTAAGCTCGTTACATTCAATTTTCAAAAGTATTTGGTATTTCTGTTTTAATAATAAAAATGATGAAATTCTGCAGTAGAGTTATCAATTATGTTTATAGTATAATATTTTCTTAGATAATGGTAAATGCTAAATTGTAAACCCGTATAATAGTAAAACATGAACAATGTTTATATGTATGGGTACCTACTTTGAAAAATAAATGCCTAAAATGAGCCATTTACAAACGGTGAGATTCAAATTTCAAATTTAATTTTATGGCACCCTATTGAACAAGAGTTCCATTAATAATATAAATAATAATTTTGATTTTAATAAAATAATATTTTAAATATATTATTAATATTCTAAATTTATTTGCAAGTCTTACATTCTGACTTTGTGGGTTGTTAAAAATGTTATTTATAAATTATGTTGCATAATATTATATACATAGTGTTGGGAAATTATTTTTCTCGTCGAAAAATGTATTTCTAAACAATAAATCGGACGCTACATCTATGGTAGTGAATATAGTGATAGCCACTGAAACACTGTTATATACATACGGTCGATAAATTGGAGCAAATTAACCACAGATATAATATGATACCGTTAAGTCCGCTACACTGAATCCAAAAAACAAATGAATTTTTATTGATAAAACAATGAAATAGATGAAACATGAGCCAAAACATAATTATTGCAAAACCAATACATTATTAATTGTAATAATAATAGAATAAAATGTACAATTCATACGTATTATCATAATTATTATTATTCATTTAAAACGTATATTTGCATTTTTAATTTTTGTTTCATGTTTATACAATGACACAATGACGTATTCTGTTTTGTTCGTAAAAGCTTTTCTGTTCCAAAAGTATGAAATTTGGGTTGGAAATTCGATAGTAGTGATAATTTAGATGATTTATTTTTGGAATTTCCAGTAGTCATGATAATATTATGTATAAATAAATTAATATTTTTACCTTTAGATACTATATTATACAAACTCATATAGCACATGTATTTTTGCTACAAATTTAAGAGTCACACTTTTATAAAATTTGATATTTTCAAAATTGTAGGAACTAAAATAAACATGTATATTATTACCTATTGTTAATATAGGTATGGAGTGCATTATGGGTTTAAAATACTCGTACCTAGTAATATGTCTAATCATTTTAAAATTCAGTTTTTATGTATTGTTAAAGCATAATAAATATTTGGAAAGTACATCATTTTTCCATTAGTTTTATTAATAAAATATAATACTTTAGTCTGTATAGGTATTTTGTTTATTTCCATTTTAATCTTACCGGTATAGTCTAGGAGCTATACTGACGTTTTACCTCACCCATTTTAGCTTCCTTGAAATGTTTATAGCTAATAGAATAGGTCCTGCTAAAGTGCTAAATACGATAGAAAAATCAATGCTTCAAAATTCAACTGACTTTAGCACCTCAGCCACCAACACCAAATGATTTGAAATAATTAAATAATGTTATAAAAAAATTTGCTGATGACAATTTAGATTCTAACATGCATAAATCAATACAATTTATAAACAATTTTAAAATTTTGTATACATTTTGTTTAAATTTTATTACATGTAGAATCCGAATTTTCATCAGCCGATTTTTTTAGAGCATTTAATTATTTCAAATCATTCAGTGTTGGTGACCGAGGCGCTATAATATCACTTGATTCTGGAGACATCACCCGCTTAATAATAATATACTAATAAAATATAATAATAAACCCAAATTTTAACCAAACAGTTGACTCATACTTAAATATATTTTATTATTTTATAATAATATATTATGAGATATGACTAACTTTAATGCAAAATTATAATTAAAGATTCCTATTATCAGATTCAATTACACGATTCCATATTAATTTGCTGTCGGTATTAAGTACCTAATAATAATATTATGTTTTTTATTTTAATAAAAATAGAATTCATACCTACAAAATTATACTTGTTTTCAGCGACGAGCGGCCAACAGAAATAATTTGCAGTTTGAAGTTAATTAATTTCCAATGGGAATCTTACAGAAAACAATGAATATAAATTGAGTAAATTAATTAACTCGTTGTTTATTTTGAGATTCTGAGTGGAACGATGAATGTATTAATTTTACAATGATGTGTGTTTTTTATTATTTTTATTTTTTTATTGTCTTCTGTCTCTCATCACGGTTTGGGGCAGTAAATCTGCTTCGATTTTCTTCAACAGTATCTTGTTCGATGGAAAAGTGAATCTAGTTGGTGTATTCGGGAAGTCAAATTTTAAAATCCCCAATAACTTTCACAAGCGCCGAGAAAAACAACATAAAATTTAAGGAAAAACGGGAATCTTTACGCAAAATGGTTTTTCAAAAAATCGATTTTGGTTTTTGGTGTAACTCTAAAACAAATGAACGTATATACATGAAATTTTCACTGGTTGTTTATATTTGCGTTTTCTACACACGATAAAATTTTCAAAATATTATGATTTGTTTTGAACTGTATAGAAACATTTTCATTTTCCATTTTTGTTTAGTTTTTTTTCCTAGAAATATCAATAAAATTGTATTTGTTGGTTAAAAAAGCTTGAAAATTCAGGAGAAGGCTACTAGTATATTGTTTCAGAGGTAGATGAAAAATATTAAAAGTCCTTAGTCACAGTTTTTTTTTATAAGCATTTAAAGTTCAAAAATTGACAAAATATGGAAAAATCACGAAAATTAGCAAATTATTTTGAGTTAAGAATTTATAAAAATTTTTCTTTTTAAATCTAAGGTTTTAAAATGTAATACAAGATTCTTTATAAGATTATCTACCTTTATTAAAAAAAAAATGTCTATAAGAAAGTCAAAATAAATTTTTATGAGCGTTTGAAATTATTAATAAAAAATAAAAAATTTTACAACATTGGATATTCACTCGATTTCTCATGTAGTGATTTTCTTATTTTGTTTTGATTTAAAAACGAATAACTTCAGATACATGAAAATTTTACTGAATGTGTATCTTATCAATTTTTATACTTAATACAATTTTCAAAATATTTTGACTTGTTTTGAGCTGTTTACGGACAATTTCATATTTCAATTTTTTTTTAATTTTTTTCTATGAATATCAATAAAGTTTTATCTGTTGGGCAAAAAAGTGTAAAAAATTAATGTAAGGCTAATGATATATTGTTACAATATCAGTTGAAAATATTAAAAATACATAGGTACAGTTTTTTTTTATAAGCATTTAAAGATCGAATTTTTACAAAATTTATCAAATTTATAATTGAATAATTATTTTATAGTTGAAAATTTATAAAATGTTTAACTTTTACATCTAAGGATTGAAAATTTAAAACAAGATTCCACGTATGTAGTTAATTGTGTTACCAAAAATCTAAAAAATACACAAGCACTGTTTATTTTTATAGTCATTTTAAGTTCAAATTTCTACGAAATTACATAATAAAATACCTAGAATAACTATTTTAGTTATTTCGTTGTGATTGTATAATATTATTCGTGGGTACTTGGAATTTCTAAGTACACTATTATATATCTATGATAGTATCAGGGTTTGTTACTGATGTAAAACGTGTTATAAGTACCTAATGGATATTGTGATATGATTAATTTGGAATTTATTATAGGTACAATTTTTTTTTTTTAATACTATAGATAAGTATATAATAAGTCTTATGCCTAGACTGACATACAGTCTCCGCTAAGAATCGTTTTTTTTATACAATGATATTATATCATCGAATTCAAATTTAATACCATCCATTATACAGTGATCCACTTGTAACCTACTGTACAGCAGAGCACCTTTTTTTAACTTATATTCGTCCTCACTCACACTCCTTAACAATTCTTTACGCCACACACTGTTCCAGAAAGTTGATTTACGTGGACAAAATTCGAATTTTCATGATCAGTAATTGAACATTGAAACTAGATTTATTTTGTTGTTAGTCAATGACTGAAATACTGAATACATAGAAAAGTGTTTTTAATCAGTACGCTTATTGCGTGCAGTTCTATATAGTGTACTGAATATACTAATAGTCTAATAGATAAGGTTTTTAATGACAATCTAAATTGTTTGAGCGTATAATAGTATTTCTTTTTTATAGTATGATTCGCGTTGTTCGTAAAATTAATTTGGATCGGTTATTTTACTTTGATATATTATTGTATTCACTAGTGACTAGTGGAAGGTATGTATATGTATATATATATAATATATTATTTGTATGTATAATATAATATATTATATTATTTTTTTTTTTTGTTAAGTTTTGCTTTTGCGTATACAATTTAAATAATATGTAGAGAAATATTTAAATATGTAAAAAATATATTATTTTATATTATTAATTGATACGGAAAAAGAGTAATGGATAGTAGAGGTTCGAAATTCGTGTTTTCTATTAACTTAACTTGTCCTCCAAATGATATTATATAATTTGATGGCAAGTTGAGACACAATACATCATAGCACCTATTATATTTAAAAAAAATATTATTTATATTTGTATGTACTTTCAAATTAGAGAAAAATTATAATTCACAATAAAACCAAAAGACAAAAAAATATACTTTAATTCAAGCATAGTTTGTTTATACTTTATTGTATTATTATATTTTTTAAATTGTTTTAGATAATACTATTAGGTACTCAAAACATTTCGAAAATCGAGAAAAAAATAATAAATATATAACTATTGTCGGAATTTTAGAAATTGGTTTAAGTACTTTAATACTTTATGAATGCCAAAAGCGAAAACTGAGTTTGAAAATAATTTAAGCATCCGAAAAATAAAATAACTGTATAAATAAATAATTTTGTCCGGGTAAAAATCGATTTTGGATCACTGGGAGTTGTATCAAAAGATATAAAGTGTCAATATCTCAAAATAATAATAACATAAATCAATTAAATAATTAATTGCGTCTAAAGGTGTTACTATATCAATGGACAGTGTCACTCATCAAGTAATTCTATTATTATTATTACACAGTAATTTTTTTAATTATATAAAAATAAGTTTTTTTGTGCATCCTATGCCCGTACCGGAATATATATCAATAATATATACTATAATATGTCTATAATGTCCAACTTGAAATAGTCCAAACCATATATAAATGATAAATCCAACCAACGACAGCCTTACTGACATTTTTAAAAAACAAGGTTCTACTTAGGCAGACGCAAACATAACCAAAATCAAAAAACAATCAATCCATACAATCAATAGGCTGTAATAAAATCAACAAACTTCAAATTAAAAAACCTTGAACACTTTCATGGGCATATGATAATCCATGAATAACCTATAATAGATAAGTAATAAAATAAAAATATTATGACCTTAGTTGTTGTAGCTGGTAAAATCTTAAATTAAAAAAAAATTGAAAAAAAAATTATTAATTTTCAACAAAAACATCTTACTAGTAAAAGCCCATAGCCTGCAGGTGTTGAAAATAGGCCAATCTGCATGTCTATTATAAAAATATTTATAATGAAATAGTTACCTAACCACTATATAATACCTATAAGAGGTTCACTTATATCACATAAATGGAACTCAATAAAACAAATTTCTGTTCAAGCAGTATTTACGTGGCGATGATTGAGAACCGACACAACCAATACTATTTCCTTTTAAAATGAAATATAAAAAACCGGAAAAATCGTCGATAATATTATAACACTTGCAAATACCCGCAATGTATATTATTATAATATTATTATAGATGAGTCTAGGACAATTTATATGTCATTGCCTCGTGCTACATAAAATCTGGTAGCACCTATAATAATTCCTATATAAGGGGTCGGGCAGGGCAATCGTGGAATGTTCATTAAATCTAACTGATCCGCTGCAGTCTTATGAAATCTCACGTCAGACAATATAAAGTAACGGACTAAAAAGGACGGATCCATCGCATACAAAATTGTGTCCGGTGGTGGTAAGAAAATAATATTATGCTTGAGTGAAAATGTCGACAATAAACTATACATTTCTTTAGATCATAATAATACAATACAATATTATATCATTACAAATTGTGCCTGTGCGATGGTGGTGCCGAAAAATCGGTAATCGGAAAAAAAATCTCCAAAGCAAATATAACTTATCTATGTTTCATCGTACATATTAAAATAATCATAAATGGCCGTAAAATTAAAATATGATAAAAAAAAAACTATCATATTGCCTAGATAATAATCTTCCTTTTAAATTTTATAAGAAAGCAATTCATTCTATAGTTTTGAAACTAACGTGATCCGACGAGCGTACAAATTTTCGTTTTTTAAATAAGTATTTTTATTTTAGATTCTGAGCGGAGCGATGAATGTATTGATTTTACAATAATGTGTGTTTTTTTATTAATTTTTTATTTTTGTGTCTGTCATCGCCGTTTGGGGCCGTAAAAGTGTGAAACTGCTGCGATTTTCTTCAACAATAGGTACCTATCTTGTTCGTTAGGAAAGTGAATCTAGTTGGTGCATTCGGGAGGTCAACATTGAAAATTCCCACTGACTGATTCACATAAATATTCACTGGTTGTTTATATTAGCATTTTCTATGCACGATACAATTTTCAAAATATTTCGATTTGTTTTGATCTGTTTACGGACATTTTCAGTTTTAAATTTTTTAGTTTTTTTCTATGAACGTCAATAAAATTTCATTTGTTGGGTAAATAAACTCGAAAATTTAATACAAGACTCCTATTATATTGTTAGAATGAGAGTTGAAAAATATTAAAAACTCATGGTCTCAATTTTTTTGATAAGCATTTAAAGTTCGAATTTGAACAAAACGACGAAAATGTGCAAATTATTTTGAGCTAGAAATTCATAAAAATGTTTCTTTTTAAATCTAAGATTTTAAAATGTTATACAAGATTCCTTATATAAGTTTGTCTACCTTAAACAAAAAAAAAAGTGTCTATAAGAAAGTCAAATGAAATGAAATTTTTACAAAATTGGATATTCACTCGATATCTCAAGTACTGATTTTCAAAAACTAATAATTGTAGATACATGAACATTTTACTGAATGTTTATATTTTCATTTTCTGCACAGCAAAATGTCTTTGCTAAATCGTAAATTGAAAAATCTACGTACTCCACGACTGCGATCGCCGATCGTGTCTCGCGGGCTTTCGATTATTATAAAGGCGTTAAGTAAATTGCCATTTTTAAAAATTTGGTTTTTATACCATATCCCTACCTACCCATGTCGGATGTCCATTGTCACTTATCCATAAATAATAACTGCTAACTTGTCTAAAACATAACATCTTGAATGTTGAAAGTGGATATCGGTTTTGGAACCGTGTATACGCACAACGCACGGATAAAGCGAAACGTCAGTAAAATAATATATAAGAAATCTCGTACATTTAAACTTTGTTTTTGCTCTACAGTAAAATTCAAAAAAAGATGACTCGGCATGCCTATTTTTGATGGTTCGCCTACGCAATCCGACAACGACTACGCACTTGTACAATAATATGTCGCTTGCGATTAAAATATCCATAATATTACAATTAACAGGCTTCGGTATAATGGTATCTACCATCTACCGTCTACAACTGTCTAATAGACATTTAACATATTGATATAATAATATGCACTCGTCTTACAGGAGGACCTCCCTCCCCCACCATAAATCAATGAGTTGTGTTGATAATATAATAATTAATATGTGTACACCGCGATCTTTGGAGGGCGGTGCTTTTTTTCTTCAGCAAGGGTATAATATAATCGTATGGCGTCGAGGTGGGCTATATATTATGTTTTATTTTTCCCGCAACGAAGCTCGAAAAATCGAAAGCCACTCGCGACGGGCGCAACAGCAGGGTCTTACGTAAAGTTTGTGTACACATATATATATATATGATAATATATAGATACCGTGGTCTATAATAATATGTTATACGTGGTCGTTAAACACGCAGTGACGTCACGGAAGTGTTGGCCGGGCATAATAATATTATATATTATGGTATGAGTCATCGACGACGCCCGTCCGTCGGAGACTCGTTTTTGCGTCCTGCGTGGTCGCCGCCCCATTCTATTTTACATTATCGTTGTGTTATGCCTCCGCCATCGTCACGACCCATGATCGTAACATTTCTATAAACGGAAGATGGTGCCGGAACACAATCGACAGAGAACAAAAACAAGTGATAGCAGGCACGCGCCGCGACTCGCGAGAGATTTATCCACACTTTTGGACATATTTTACTATTGGTCCAGACAGTCCGGTGTTAGGGAAGTTATATTTTTTGGTGATTATATTAAATTACGAAATGCCTTTCAAAATTTTAATGAAATTGCTCTTAAGTTACTTTTTTATTTAAAAAAAATTTAAGACATGAAAAGTATAATATTATTTATTTATTAATATTCAGTATTGAGATTATCTGGATGATGACTTCTGATGTCTTATCTTATGTAGATAAATATCCGTAAATATCGGTGAATGGTTTTGAATTTATTGTTATGAAATAATTAAAATTTTAATTAACTATTCTGGGATGAGCGTTTTAATAATATTTATAAAAGTAATTCGAAGAAAGAAACACATTATAAATAAATGATAATTCTTGAACTAAAAGTCTATATTAAATTCTGTCATAGATTTTATCGACTTCGTCCGTATACCTATGTTATATTTTTAGTGCAGTATAAACTGCAGTTATGAATGTTTATGCATGCATACCTATTATGGTATTAAGAAGTATTATGTAATAGAATCCATATTATCGGTTATTTGACAACAAAATATGGGTCAGTCACATAGACCTGCAATTTTGGCCGACACGATAATATAATATAACTAACAATATTGTTATTTTTTATTCACAGTTCACACAAACAATACCTACTATAGTGTTCAATGTTTTACAGTAAGACTTAGCATCCCTCTCCCCACCCCAAAAAAGATGTTCTTTGTTGATTTAGATTTAAGCCTTCTATAGGTTATTTTAAATTAATAGTTTTGTAAGGTGTACTATGCCCCCCAGAATTTTAACCCAAGTTGCCCCTATGCTGTTATGGTTATTAATTGTTAATAGTTCTGACGATCCAATTGATATACTTTTTCTACCCTATTATTTTATTTTGGGACTTTTTTTCCGAATACCGTTGTCAATATATTAACTTATGAAAATAAACAATATCAAATAATATAAAATGTTAGAATAAGACAATAATAATTATTGCTAAACACATTTAATTCTTTGTTTTTTAAATGTACCTTTTTTAAATAACAATATATATGTATATTCTAAATTACAATTTATTAAAAATGAAACAATTCCAAACTTACCTATATTTCTGTGGAAAAGTGGCTGAAGCTGATATGTACATTTTACAAACTTATTTTTGCCGCTACATATTGTTTCAAATAATGACATATCAGTTTTGGTCTTTGCATAATATAAATAGCACCACACGCACATAATAGAGACATATTATATTTGTCCACCACTCAAAATATACGATTTCTAAACTATTTAAATAATGATAATTCAAAAATTAACAAAATGTACATATCAGCTTCTGCCATCATTGTGGAATGATTTATAAATTACAAAATATAAGTACTATATAAAAACTATGGAAAAAATATAAAATAACGAGCAATCTAGTAATTTTATGCTACAAACAGTAACTGAAATTACGGATAGCTAACTTTAAATAAAATTACATAAAATTACTTTTTTTTATTTTTATTTTTTATTTTTAGAAGAATATATTACAATCTCTACCTTGACATAATAAGTAAATGTGCGATTAGAAGGAATAAATAACATGAATTAATAATTTGGGAGAAGAAGTCACCCACTGATGACACTTTCAACTTGGTTTAAATCTTCTATGATTTAATTATATTAGTTTTTTTTTTTAATATTTAAAGTAATAAATCTCTGCACCGTGATAAAATTACTTAAAATTAAATTTTATTACAGTGGAAAAATCTATCTTGTTAATTTACTGCCCAATACTGCTATATGTACTATATAATATAGTTTTTATACTACCCACCCGTTTATTAATCGCGATAACGATGTCGTGTTTTCAAATTATAAATTTTAAACAAAATCTGAGGTAACGGCTATAATGAATAGTAATTACGGAAGCGCTAAAACCCTGACATTTTGAAATCTGAACTTTAAACCATGTAGGACAGTAGAAATCTGAACTGGTAAAATGTATGTACAGTAAAAGTCTGGAATACCAATATTTGAAATCCGTAATTCCTGCAGGTTAAATTACAGGTTATCTTCGATATTGAGTTGTGCAATTGCCCAGATATATATCCCTCCCACCGTAGCGTTTATAGCTGCACTGCGGATATAAGCTGCATATACCTATTATACTTTTTCATATCGACACCCTCGCGCGATAATCGACTAGTCACTGGTGCAGCTGACGCATCACGCCACCGCAATGTGGCAGCAGCGTGGTCGTCACCTGCCTCTGAAGGATCAGTGTGGGCGAAGCCATTTATAAAATCATCCCCTATCCAGGACTTTATTATATTTTAACATAATGCATTGTATATTATTATGCAGTGTGTATTCAGCATTGAAAATGTGTCTTAATGTTTGGCAGTATACTTAAATATTATAATACACGCAGGCCGATTTTTTATGAAAAATTAATCATTATAAAGTTACAAACACTCGTTTTCTAGGAAAATATTATTTTTGATAATTTGAAATCATTTGAAAAACAACATTTTTGAAACAAATTATACATGTTGCCTTTTGAATGACTGCAGTGTACGTTCTACATTTATACCAGAAACAGAATATTTAACTGAAAATGAAAATAAATAGAAATCGAATTTCAAACGAGTAGTTGATTAGTCGTAACTCTAAGGGTTTCAAGGCTATATAAGCGGAGTAGTGGTGGTCCAGTGTTGGGAAAGTTCTGTTTTTTTGGGTATTATATTACATTAAGAATTATCTTTCAAAATTGTAATTAAATTGCTCTCAGGTTACTTTTTTGTTTAGTTACATTACTTTCAAGTTAAAAAAAAGTAACTTCATTATCTACTAACAAAGTATCTTTTTGCAAAATTCACTTACCGTCACAGCTCATCTAAACTGTAAAATATCAATACTCATAAGACGTTATAACTACTTATTCCAAATTCAATTGTCATTTTATGTTAAAATACCAGTAAAATCGTATTTTTTGGAATAATAAGCTAAAAACACATAATATAATAAAAGTATTTCAAAAAACGTCAGTAGATAGGCTAACCTTCCTACTTGTCGAGACAGTGGAGCATGTTTACTATATAATAAAAAAATCACAATGTACCTATATATACTGCAGTGTATAAGCCGCTACGGATATCGAATGAGGGCTGTTTGCCTGTTTCGAAAAATTAATAACGATCGTACAGAGTATAGACTATAATTTAGGTAATAGGTATTTATTATAGGTATTATAGGCAAACATATCATGTTTGGAGTATTTATAGTTTATTGGTACAATGATGTGGTGCAGTTTGTCTCCCCCCCCCCCCGAAATAGTTGATTAATATTTCGAACCTTCATGACGTAACTCCGGCTGCACTCCGCATTTAAAAAGTTATGTTCACACAGTTCATTATTTATATGATTAAAACTTGGACGTATTTTGGACATGTCGGTGTCAGAGTTCAACATTAAATTAACTAACACATCTCAATTAACTTAAGTTGAATTCTTTAAAGTTTTTTATATTGCTGCTTTTGCATTTATATAGTGAACAGCTTGCATACAGGCATTGTGACTTCCGGGTAACAGATTTCTGTGGTGTGCCAAAACATGAATTATCAAAAGTTAACTTACTATTAATCCATTCAATTTAAATTAAGCTAGGCACTCTTATAATAAATATCTGCAAAATTAATAATAGAAACAAAAGAAATTTTTTTTAGGAAAGTTAAAATTGTAACACTTAACCTTAACTTATAGTGACTATCGTTAACACATTATATCCTTGAACTAATATATTATAATGTGCAGTGTGCACTTTACGATAAATTTAATTTCAAACTGTGCCAAAATTCAGATCCAAATATTTTCGATGTAATAAAAAAAATAAGAAGAACCTATTATTACTAAATAAAGTACCAATAAACGTATTTTTGGTTGCCAGTGAATGTATATTATGTACTTATTTAAAAATATTTTGTTAATTTAGTTGAATTTTTTACAACATTTATTGGGTAAAATTGAACTACTTCTAAATTGTAATTATCATGATTTTATTTCAATTTTAAAACCACATTTTTGAACAAAAACGTTATGATATTAAAGCCTAAAGATTCCTAAAACCATTTTATTAAGAATATAATATTATAGTATACACCTATTGGCTATATTATACTAACAGAGCGAAACTTCCATAGTTCCATGATGCGAAGTCTTCTAGTATATAGACTATAGTTATAACAAAACAAATTGGTTGTGATTTTCATCATTAATAATTTGTGTTTAGTAAATAATATACTTCTGTAATTCAAGCTTTGCATATCAAGTTTTAATACATTAGGCAGGTACTAATATTATTAAACTGTTTTGATAAATCAATCCATAACATGAATTAATAGGTAATGGCATGTAAGTTATTTATAATAATTTTTGTCTTCTAAAAGAATGATGTGAAATAATAGTTTATTATTGTTAAAATTATTCACAATATTGCAGTGTGATGAATATTAGGTAAAAATAGATTAAACACATGTGACGTCATAAAATAATTTTAGATAAACAAATATGTAGGTAGATAATGCAACCATATACACAATATTTTTCAGAGAAAGGAGCTGGATTTTACTAATTGAAATATTACTTCTAAACAGAATTTTGGATATGATTAAGAAAGATATTTTTACAGTAAAAATTAAAAGTATTACATATTTTGTATAAACAGGTATTTAATGTATTGAAAATAAACTACAATATATACACTAATCTTGGACTACGAATAAAACATACCAAGTTCAACATGATAAATAAATACATTTATCATTTCCAGAAAAATATGAAGGGCCTTTTTATGACCATCGGACTATAATATCTGCTCTTATAGCGTTTATAGGTATTTTTGCAGTTTACGTCGTCGAAGTTGACAAATCTATCGTACTTGGTATTCTGCTGCCACGCAAATATTGAATTTTAATCAGAAATCTCAAAAGGTATGTGTTTTGGTTACCAGAGTGCTTACACACCATGGTTACGCCAGCTGGTATGGTGTTCCGCACCGCGGTTGGCCAGTATAATATTGTATCGTTATCGAACGGTTGAACAAAATAAAAAATATATGACCATAGTAACCCATATAAATGATTATATTCGACAGTCAATTATAGAAACGTATAATAATAATAATAATAATAATAATAATAATAATAGTTTTGGAAATTTCTAGAACTTATTTCTCGGCCCGGCCTGCACCCACGCACCGCAGAGACGAAACGCGCACGCGTTTTTACCGGTGATTTCGTAAGTACAAAAAATACACACACACAATAATAATAACAGTGGTATTGAAACGAAACGAGAAAAAACAGAAAGGGAACGTTTCATATGATATGTTATAAACGTTTCGTCGCACATATATAGGTACTATAATAATATAATATAATATATATTATTATATACGTTTAGTTATTCTCGTCGCCTACGCCGTGTGCGCGTGCGCGCTCGACCAGCATCCGCGTGAAAATGGTGGGTGTTCGATTTTCCACTCATATAGACCGAGTGCGGACCCACTGGCGTCAGTCATACCCCGAGTGTGTTCGTCGCGTGTCCACAACAGCCGGTTTTCACTTTTCGGCGGAATACAATAATCCATAAACCAATTCCATCGCAGAATAAAATATATCGTGTGCAGTAGTATAACATCGTATATAATACTATTACTGTCGCATATTTACCCCCTCTAATAATATTTTTTCTCGTCCGTTATCGATTATTTCCTTTGTACACGCTAAAATATAAATGGCACACAACACTGGCGTCAAACGAGACATCCCTATCAAATTGGGCGAATTCAGCGTGATCGACTCGGAGTTCAGCAACATCCGCGAGCGTTTCGACGCTGAGATGCGAAAAATGGAAGACGAGATGACCAAGTTCCGTTCCGAACTCATGAACAAAGAGTCCAACTTTTTCAAGACTACGTCCAAGTTAGTATATTATTATGAAAATAATATGACGTAATATTGTCGATCTTACCGTTATTAGGTATGTTATTATATTATTCGTATTTTCGGACACGTTCTTTTAGCATAGATAGTATTAGGTATGACGTGATTTATCATCAAATTCGATATTTAGGTATTTTTGATTTCAATATCTGTGCTACACACGCATTTATTATTATCTAAACGGTATTTAAAACATTAATGTACTATACCTATATTGTTATTATACTATTATCTAATAAATAATTGTTGTTTTTTTTTGTCATTCGATATTTTAAAAAGGACATCACATGTGGAAGAAAAGTCCTTGTAAGTACAATAACAAAATAATTTTTGAAATTGGCATGCCAATTTTGCATTTGTTTCTCATAGCACATTAGCAGATTAGCACCTTAAAGGGTTTAGCATTTTTAGATCATAATTCATAGTGTCTGTATAATACACAATTGTTTAATATATTATTTTCTATATTAATTTGCATAAGGCTATTTATTAAGAGCACTGGTAATCGATATAATGGGATTACACATAATAATGAAGTATACTTACCTAAATTCGAATTTAAAATACTACCATGTAGTTTAATCATTTTCAATATTAGGTACTCAATTAATAGTTTATAGAAATACTTTGTGAAATACCTTTATAAATATTAATTATTAGTCGAAATATATATAGAGGCAGGTCGTATTGATATTATTACTCTGCTTTGGAAGAGGAATTGGTAAACATCAATACTTTATTGTTTAAAAGGAATTTTTAATAATGTAAATGTAAAAAAAGACATTAATTCGAGTAGGTATTTAAAGCAAATTTACATAATAGGTAGGTATATTAATAAATACTTCACAGTCGTGTTTAGTATATGTTATGACCTCCTACATGTTCAAGTAATTTGAATAATAATTGTCCTCAAATAGTTTACGACTTCACTGGTAAAACAGAGCTTGTCTATATAATATACCTATATAATATTACGTATGTATTATTATAGATTATGATTAATTTTAATGGTCGTGTTGATGCATAAAATAATAATAATACGTAGGTACACTAGGTAGGTAGGTAGATTTAGAACATTCAGAAACCTGTACGAACGACGATGACTGTCTAGACTCTTACAATAAATTATCGTATGATGTTTATCTATCACAAATATCGGATTGAAATTTAAAATACGACTGCCGTATCCGTATGGGAACCTATTGCACCTATTATGCGTACCTCGATGGCGGGCCTTTTATAGTTGTATAGAGGTAGGAAATAGGCATTAACTTACATAGTTACATGGGTATATTATAATATATTATATTTTATTCTATGGAGCAAAACCTAGTAGGTAATAATAATATTATAATAATATCGTTATTATAAACTTATGGTTTGAGTGCGGGTTTATACAAAACGGTTCGTGAATCATCTGCGGGTTGACATTGATTGCGTTCGTTCTGCACGGTTTAGCAAACAACAATGGGAGGTCGTGATGGGAATCGCGTTAGATTATTGCACCACAACACAATTGGCAATAATTGCAGTCGGACTGCATTTTACATTTTTACGTCTGATGTGTGTATTATTATTGTTGTTATTATTATATTTATTATTTCATTCCCCGCATAAGGTAACTCACACCGCGGTCACAGATCAAACGGCACAATAAACCTATAAGGGAGCTTAAGTTTGAGATTTCCTGACTCATGTTCACTAAGTATAGGTATTATACCATACAGCACTCGCACCCGGTGAAATTCTTACGAAAGTCAGCCTAGTCAGATTTGGGATTTGTCGAAAACAAGTTAAAAAAAAAGGAGTTTTTTGTCACCTGTCACTTTTTGGTGGGTTTTTAAGTATTTAAAATGTTTTTGCATAATGACAACCTAATTTCTTTTATCAGTGCTTAAAATACTCTTTAGAAAACGATGGAGAAGCGTCTGCAGAGGTATCGAGTGCTACTGGATATATTTTTTGCCAGTTTAATAATATATTATAATTTATAATCGATTATCCATTCGTTTGTAGTGATTGGGTTTCCTTTTTTCACATTGTATTATGATGTACCTATGGGCTATGATACCCAGGTGGTTTTAGGTATTAGGTACATTTGAATATGATGCGCATAGGCATATAGCATAGGTTTTTGGTTTACTCGACTCAGATTAGATATATTTTGTCCGACGTGTGCACAAACACATAATATATATATTTTAATTTTAAGTATATAAATATACGTGTGTATGAGGCGGTACAGGCTATTATTGGAAGTAGTAGAAATTATAACACTTAGACGATGTCGGTGACGGCCGCGTCGCAGAAATACTCATAATATACACTATAATATATATTAACTTACTGTCACACTGCGGCAAAATATTATATAGGTCTACAATAGTTATAGTTTATTGCATCGTGGTCACGGGACCGCGCCTACACGATAGCATCATATCATAATATGCATGTGTAGTATGATATTGATATATATATATATAGTATAGCGTGTTAAGTTTCAAACCTTCGTCGTATCTGGTCGTATCGGAATATTTCTTTTAAATTAATTTCCGTACCCGATGTTCGTGCTGAAGATTGTGGCAGAAATAACATGTTATAAATTATAATTGCACAGTTATGGGCTTATGGCGTGTACTGTAAGAGCCCCAGGGGAAATTGATTTTAATGTTTCCTTTATTTTAACACGATTTTAACAATTAAAAACCTGTTCGATAAAAAATATTTGAAAAAACGGGATTTTACATGACAACCCTATAATACGTATATTATAATAAAAACGAACATTTTCTTGAGCGTCCACGTTCGCCTAAAAATAGAACTATGATCACTGTGGGACGGTGTGGATTTTCGAAATGTCAAGTGTTATTTTTTTTTTTTTTATTGTTAGCTGGTTTTCTATTGTGCGTCTCACAAAATAATGTCTAAAAATTCTTTTGGGTTTAATTATGTAAAACACCTTTTCGTGATATTTAAGTTGTTTCTAAACAGAGACCCAATTAGAAAATCGTAATATTGTACACGAAGTACATGTTATATTATACTGCCATGATTTAAAATAATATAAATGTCAAAAAAAAAAAAAATAAATAAAAGTACGATAAATATTATTCAAGTACAATGTACCTACATATTAAAACGAGATTGCAATTATTCATTAATCATTATTAATTAAACATGTTTACATTTTAAACAGCATTGTGTTTTTTTGCACTGTTTAGACTCATATTGATTACATGTTGTTTTTTCAAGGTAATAGTAAATTTTTTAACAGTATAACACAATATTAGCTCTAATGTACATTCCACTTCACAGCTCATATACTCAAAACATATGTGTTGCTCCATACCTACCTACTAATTACGACCTAACTATTCAATTTACACTGATGTTTTATATCCTAAGTTTTATCACTAAAGTAAAATTAAACTGTTTTATCGTATACAAATTATTGTAGGTACCTATTTTATGTCCTATTTTACTATCAATAATATATTTTATAAATTATAATATATTTCGGCATAATTATTTTTTATTACACTGTAATCTTTTGTTTGCTTTTCAGTGATTTAATTATATTTTGTATATATTTTTTTAATTAATTGCTCAGCGTTATTTAATTTAAAACTACCTATTAATATTAATGCTATTTTTAATTTTTACAAGCAAAAATATACTCAAAATGTTATTACCCTCTTTTTTGAACCCAAAGGTTTTATCACCTTCTAAAAGGTCACTTTTGGTCAATTTTTTTTATCAAGTTATTGTTTCAAGCTTTTATTCCTGAGTATTATAATAAGTATAATAGAAGCCGTATAAATATACAACTATTTGACCTCGTTGTTCATCCGTAACACCAAATTGAAAAATAAAAATATTTTTGAGTGGGCACATTTAAATTAACAGTTGAATGGCAACTGATCGAAAAGAGCTAGTTTCCTTCCAACCCACGGTTACTCTAAAACAATATAGGTTATAATAATATGATCTATTGTATCAATGAGTTTTAAACCAATATTATTTTCAAAATACATTTTAGATTCTGAGTGGAGCGATTTTTTTGTGTCTGTAATCACTGTTTAGGGCAGTAACACTGCTTAGAATAAGCATTTTAGAATTTTGTCAAAATGTATCAAATTTTTTAAATTTAATAATTATTTTGTAGTTAAAAATTTATAAAATGTTCAAATTTTATGGCTATGAACTGAAAATTTAAAACAAGGTTCCACGTAAATAGGTTATATATAAATTATACTTTATTCACAATAATATCATCAAATATACTTAGTAATATCATTGACTGACCGTCTTCGCTCAGAATCGTTTTTCTTTGCAATAATGTATTATTGAATTTAAATTTAACACAATCCATTACACCATCTGATCCATCTAATCCATTGACCCACTTGTAACCTGTTGTTACTCGTGTTGGAACTAGAAATATTACATATTATATATATCTACAGGAAATTAAAAATCTTCATTTATGAGTCAGTAGGTATGTATTGTTCTGTAATCAGAACTGAAACTACCTTTACTGTTTTTACTGATTTATACAAACTCGATATTCCATTAATTATACAAGAATTCGAGTTTTATAGCAGTTTTATAGTTTTAATAGTCGTTGATTTAAATTCTAGAACTGCAATGGTTATGTATAGAATATTAGGATGTTTAATAGTAACTAGTAAGGGTAGTTCAGTGGTTAGCATTGTTGGCTAGTAACTTGATTTGTAAGAAAAAACAACATTAATATTTATGAAAATTCCAAACTCATTAACCTGAATAGCTTAGTAGAAAAAATGTGTTAATAACCCTTTTATAGGTACAACGATGAATGAATGTTATTGTACATAGTTGATTAATAACACGAGAGGATAAAAAATATACCCAACCGAATCACAGGAACGCATAAATATAAAATTATGTTGAGTACAAAATGTTTGTCATGATTCATGAATCATGATTAATGGTTACCAGCCGTATTATTTTACAAGGATTTTATTCGAGCCATAATTTGTCTGTATATATACATGTTTTTTTCTGATTTCATATCTAATAATAAATATAGTTCAAATCTCGAATTTTTTGGTCAGGAATGTCAACATGGTTAAAATCTTTTTAAGAATAATAAATTATTATCGCACTTAACAACTTTCTGAAAAATATCTTATGCACGTTGTACATTTATGACACTTCAGCATTTTGTTTATCATTATTATTATTTTTTCATATGCATGTGGTTATAATAAAACAGGATATTGTTTAGATTTTTTTTTAATTCAAATTTTGTGGATTGTTACCAGCTCTCAGAACACAATCTCGTCGAACCACAGCGATTTGCCAGCAAGCCGACTAACCGGGGCTACGCCTAGCGGTTGGGTCGAAAGCATCAACTCGCCGCTGATTCAAGAAGACGGCGACAACAAAATGTTGAAACTCAGATTCGACGTCAGTCAATACGAACCCGAGGAAATCGTCGTCAAGACGGTCGACAACAAACTATTGGTATGTGTCAATAATATCGTTTACGTAATCACGTGACCTGCCTGCGTTTGTGCGTTCTGTCGAGCACAGTAAAATAATATTATGCTGTAACATGAATAGTAACATTATTATCATTACTATAATACCGTTGTACCTACTGTATATAAGGTATAACGAACGAAATTTCGAGATAGGTACGATATAGCACATATTATAAGACAATCGCACCGGATGCGACGTACGCTTAAAATAATACACATCGCGGGTGTTCTATAAACTTCCAGCACGACGCGTAACGAGATGATTTCGAAACCGGTTGTATTAAAATTATACACTCGGTAGGTATTATAACTATTAGCGTTCCTCTGCTATGCACCGTATAGTATGTACCGGAATCCTTTGCAACTATATTCAATATCATAGAGGACCGTGTCAAGTGCGCATGTGCGGGTAGATGTGCAGACACTTTTAAAGCAGGAAACAAATTTGTAATAAAATAGCTCACGACTTTAATTTCTACTTTATACCAGTATACTAGTATAGGTACACCTGTAGTAATAATGGCGTAAAGCGCTTTAGTGTTATATTATATTATACTAATATAAATGCAGAACCCATATACCTAAACACGTAGGTAGGTATAATTGTTTAAATCAGCCACGGATGATTTGTCACGACCTTCACACATTTAATGTCATCTGGACGTCGGCGGCCTCGACGGTTTTTTAAAAATTGTATTTCATACATATAAAGCTTTGAAAAAAATTGATATTCATAATATTATATATACGTTTACCTATGATTAATAACTATTGTTATACAATATATGCCTCACATATAATATTAAAAAAAATATTTTGGACACCTTGTGAATCTAATAACAAATTTGTTACACCAATCCGGAGGTATTGGATTTTGTGAATTCATAATTTTTTTTTTATTTTTAGTTTCCAATATAGCTAGCGTAATGTACCTAGGTATATTTAAGTACATATTTTACTATATTTACATAATATTATAAAGTCCACCTGTTTTTTCTCCCACAGTAGAGGGAGTGCCCGTTTATTTAGACGAACAAAAAATAAACAACCACACACTCACGCACACATGGCACAAACATACTTGAAAACGACCCACGCCTTAATCGACCTTGTCTACACCCGATAAACTCCATAAATGGTTAGAAGCCTTCGAACGAATAATGATCTCGTGTGCAAGATGCAAGTACCTATTACCTACATATTGGATTCATATATAATATTATAATATAAAATTATATTATACTATATTAGACTCCATTACTCGGTTACATTCCGACACGAATAAATTATGACAAAGGTACCTATAATATATAAAATGTAGAAAAAACCGTGGTACAAATTCCACGATTATTATAAGGGATGACAATACCATATATACGTGTGTTATTACTTTATTAGATAACGAGTGATTCGATTTGTATGATTTTCTAATTTCTTCGTATACTTTTTTATGTACCTACTTAATATAGGTACAGTTAAACTACGTATTATATAAGAACAATCCACGCTAAAGTTACTTATCAGTTATCACATTTTATGTACTGGTGTCTGGTAACTTATTAACGGTGAATATGTTATTAAATAACTATAATATCTTCAATATCTATAAATTAGGTACAGTAAACTAGGTATAGTTTAACATTCTTGTTTATGCTGTTTTACTATAATTTATAAATATTATCTGTACTGAATTAGGTAATATATTATTTCATATTGTATTTTTGTATAATTTGATATGTAATTTGAAAAACTGCATGTTCAGTCGGAAATAAACATAGTATAGAAACAATAAAATATAGGCAAATAGTATACCTAGGTCCGTAGGTCAGTACACTTAAAAATAAATTGTAGATACAATTAGGTATAGGTAACTAATTTGATTAACTAAAATATGTTTCTTAGCCTAGTTTAGAAATCTACAGATCAATATAGTAATTGTATTGTAAAATACATAAATCGAAGAGTGTACAATAAATTTATGTTAACTTTTTATTATTTAATTCATAAAATAATTTACTACTGTGAGCAATGCATTGTTAACCATATTACGCTCTAATGATTTGAAAGAAAAGTCACTGAACCAATTTAACTTGATCTTCAAAATATGGGGCCTAAAAGTGTGTACAGTAGCACACACTATGTGCAGTACTTATTTTCGGCTTTTATAAATTTTTATTTGATTAATATTCAATATTTATTATTGAAAATTATTCATTAGCATATTGTATTCGTTTAAAATCCTTAACACTAAAAATAATACCGACTACGCCATATTCTGGGTGGCTTATAATATAATAAATATATTAATTAGTTGGCAAAAACCTGGGCTTTTTTAAAATAAAACCCCAAAATGCCCAAAAACCCAGAGGGTTTTATTTGAAAAGTAATAATGGGCGGTTTTATCGGGTTTTTTTCAGAAAAATATCATCCGAAAAAATTAGCTGCACTGTTTTTTGATTTTTCCCCTATCTATTATTTTATTATTATTTTAGTATTTGTTAATTTTTGTTTGAATTATTTATTAAATATTTACAGGAAAGTTACGTATTTAATACCTTATTAAAAAGATTATTAACATTTCTGTTGTCTGTTAGTGTGTAATTTTTTCTATAAAATTAACAAAAGTTAAAAAAAATTAAGAGTGAATTTCTTTTTTATCCAGAAAAGCAGCCCGGGTTTTTTTGGCTGGGCTTTTTCGTGCCAACCCTGATATTAACCCAAGCTATTTCGTTTTTAATTTTAAAATGTTAAATCATATAGCCATATAGGTATCAAGGAATTTTATAGAAGATTGTCTTAGATTGTATTTATTATAACTAATTATAAATGAATAGCAAAAACAATTATACAATGAAGTTATATGTGTGATGTGGCATGTGCACTACTAGGTCTATGTTCATAGTTTTAAAATATTTTGGTGTGGAATTAGGGGTGCAGCAGAAAAATATCTTAGTTTTAGGCCTTGTCAAAATATATTTAATGGTCTGATTTCGAAAAATGTATGGGTACTTTTAACACATTATTTCGATTAGAAATATTAATTAATATCATTCAGTACAATGGATTTTGAACAACCTATTTAAATTAAAATTGTTTATATACAGTATACTTAAGTTTTTTTATTTTATATAATAATATGTCGAACACCTAAAGGTATATTAACGCCAAGGTAACAACTAACATGCATAATTAAACTTAACCAAATATGGCGAAATAGCAAAGAAAATCTAGACTATGAGTTCTCTCATTTATAAATTACATTTAATCTACTTGTGTCCTGTAATATTAATATATTATATTATTATAAATTATGTAACAACTATATAGGTGTACGATATATGTACTACTATTAAAGATTATTCAAGCGCTGTTCTATTATATTTTATAAAAGTCATTATAATATAATATTATGTGGCATATTACCTACCTATATTATTTGTGATTATTTGTCTGATGATTTGTTTTCTATCTGTTAAGGTACACGCCAAGCATGAAGAAAAATCAGATTCTAAATCCGTGTACAGGGAATACAACCGGGAATTCTTACTTCCGAAAGGCACCAATCCGGAAGCTATCAAATCATCTCTTAGCAAAGACGGCGTGTTGACTGTCGAAGCACCGTTGCCTGCCTTAGGAGGGCCTGATAAATTGATTCCAATCTCGCATCATTAAATATTTTTCCACCTAGTGAACCACTTTTAGAATGCATAATCATTTTAATTTTAATTTTAATATCTTAATTTATAATTAATTAATTTTCGAAAAAAAAATGTTGTTTTTAATTCCCTTCAGTAGGTAAGTCATTATAATATCTTTTTTCCATTGTTAAAAAAAAAAAAAATTATTCAATATAATAATATAATAAATATATTTATAATATGTATATTGTATATGTTATCTATGTAAACAGCGTTAAAATTTCAGCATAGAATTATTATTATACCTACCCATATTATGATGCTATAAAGCTTTATACAACGCGATCACGTTGCACACCTTAATAATATACCATGCAGAAACATAATTTACGTTAGTTCCTACAATATCGTTTCTGTAATCACTGAGTGAAGACCTAATATATTTTTATACACATACATAATATATAATATATTTAGCTACACAAATGTACGTTACATAATATATTGTATTGTATATTTTCATAATTGTGATGAAAAGAAGAAAAAATAGGTGCAATTAATTGGCTAATGTTCATTAACATATTATATATATAATATATACATATATATATTCCGTTCGATTGTTAAAACGAAGAAAAATTGTATTTTAATCATTATTATTATTACATTTTTATTGTTATAATTATCTATACTAATATAAATTATTTGCCTTTTTTCATGATGTGTTTGATTTTTTTCTCTTGCATATATTTTAAATAAAAATGTTAAAGTGCTTTCATGACAGGAGGCACACCAAATAGTCTAAAATTATCACCAAATGCCGCTGGAACACATTTAGAACTGCTGCTGCCGTCTCGGGTCGTGATCGGTTTTTTGGACCGAGTTCAACGCCCAATCTAGATAGTAGTAACATAACTATTTTACGAGTGCACAAAGCACTAAAATAGAATATTTCTTAAGTGCACCAAAAACACTAGTTATTATCTCTTTTGTTTTTTTCCTTAGGCCCGTGAAATAATCCGTCGATACAAATATATAATATATTAATTAATATATTTTAACGTTTATCTAACCTATTGCAATATATTAATATGAAATTAACAATGTCAACATAAACTGCTGTAGAAGTCATGATTCAATCGAGAAATATTTTGTTTTTTGTATACCATACTTGGTACGTGAACAATACAACTTGATAAAACGTTAAGAAGTGTGCACGGAATTTAATATAAAGGCGGACGGCTGTTGCATATATTATATTATAAAATCATAGAATAAAAAAAATTTAAAACCCACTATGCCTATTTTATAAATTACGTAATAACATTATTATTTTTGATACAGACAAAACGATCAATAACATAATAGGTATACATTACATTAAACTATATAAATTATAAGGTATTCAACATTTCAATAATATATTATACGTGTATATAAATGGTGATGCTGACAAGGCTAACATTCCAATTATCCTCCTCCACTTATTCCATTCAATCAATGATCCTATTTTATTTAAAATCTCAAACAACAAATTTTTCCACTATAACTACCATTACGAAATATACGAATTATGAACATAGTAGATATTTATACAATTGATCCGTTGTAAATTAAATTTCTTTTTTGTCATTTAAAAATTATGTTTCTTTAAATTTAATTTCTTATACACATTGTCATACCTAAATGGCAAAATGTTCACTGATTTCTGCACTGTTTAAATAATGAAATATTATGAGAATGCTATGTATTTTATTATGCCCATGTATGCAACTGGGTCCAAACGAGTTTAAATGTTTAATATTTAAATAAGTCAATAAATACATAGGTATAGGTATTCTATACCAATATAATATTATATTCCTCAGTTAGTCTGGTGTCCGAAATTTGTTGGGCGATTTTATACCTACGGTACTTACTACGTAATCTGCGATATTTCTTGCTCTGTCCCGCGTAGGAGTTGTGTCATCCACTGAACATAAACAACAGAATAAAATACCATACCAAATATATAGAAATGATAACGACATACTGCTAGCTAAAATCAAAAATCAAATAACCATTATGAATGATACTATATAAATTACGATAATATTATCATTATGTATAATTTTAAGTGAATGTCAGCGCACTATATTTTGTTTTATCTCTCTGTCAGTCCGATCTATATACGTACAACATGCAAACATAACAAATTTGCATTCAAGCGTACCTATGACACTTACCTATTTTCTCACGATAGGTACCAATGTTATACATTCATAGAACCAACTACCAAGTATTAGCATGCAACACGTGGTGAGTAAATAATGTGCAACTCAACACCATTCTTTCATGGCGAGATGGCTAACAAATTTAAAACCGTCTGAACACGGACGGACGAGACGAAATAAACAAATAGCTAGGTATGTAAGAAGTAGTCTCAAAAATGCTGCAGTGCCATTAAAAGTTCACAACCAATCAATCCAATCGACACCATTAATATAGTAGGTACCTAGGTGTGCACAGCTGTAGATTACGCTGTCATTAACGGCGCAGAAGTCAGAAAGGAAGATGCATTTTCAGAACCACCCTATAATAATATAATATCTCTTAATCAGACATCAGAGCACAATCCCACAATGACCTAAGCAGCTACGCTGAACTATGAATATATTATTATACATTAGATTACTAGAAGTATAATAGAATAATACATCTATACTTATAATGGGAAGTACTCAAGTACCTACCCATTTCGAATTCAAGCTTCACTGAACTAAAAAACTAGATTAAATTAACAATACTATGAATTAAATTAATAATACAAAAATAAGGTTAATAAACGATTTGTTTTAAATATCATAACTATATTTGTATAATTAGTAATAACAATAATAATGATTCAATTTGGGTAGGAAAAAATATAAAAATGACCCCAAATTATTGTCCAATAACTGCAAACTAATACATTTAATTATAATTTTTTTACTTAAACTTTAAGTTGAACAATTGTTTGGTTAACTTGTATTCAAGGTTTATCATATATGTAGGTAATTTTACTTTTAAATAGTATAGGTAATTGAATAAATAATCAAAAGTTTGAAGATTCTAACTTATATTCAATATTAAAAACTATTTAAAGACATAGAAAATATCAAAACAGATTTCAATAGCTTTTGTTATGGTATTTATAATATATTTAATGACGTTAAGTATACACTATAATTTGTTTAGGATCATTAATTTCTCCAACTACCAACAAGCTTGGTTGAATTTTATATAGCTTATTAGCTAATGTTTCGTCCAATTTTAAACTAGATTTTCCTGGTATAATAAAACTATTTACTATTTAGAGACTTGAAAATTGAACATTTTTCAAAGAAATATTACCATTTTCATCTCTTGTTCAACAAGACTTGTTGTCTTTTTAGAAGTTATGGAATAAACACCGAATGAAGGAAAAATAGAACAGCATTGTTACAATCTAAAAACAAGCAAAATATTTAATTACAATATAATATTATTCATAATCATAAAAACAAAGAATATATTGTTATAAATCATTCAATTTTTGAATTTTATATTGAGTTATTTAATTTTTTAACATTTCTTCTAATTGTTTTCAAAGTTTTCAAGAAAATTACAGTTAGGAATTTATTGTACATTTTTTTGTAAACAATAATAACCTTAAAAAAAAATTAAACATACATAATATTTAATGAAATACAAAAATACAAGACAATGAAACTTGTTAATAAAAATTTCTCACAAGTCTATATCCGTGGAGTTAACTCGAGGCAATTCAAAATATGGCCTGAGAACTATAATTACGGGTTCGTCCGGAACACCACCATACCATATCCGACGAAAATATCAACAATCCATCATCCAAGATTAAAAACGTATTATGTACAAATGAACTCAGTCAGTCATAATATAATATAATATTATTATGGTAATGTATGATATTTTATAATACCAAGAATAAGTCTATAGAATATTGCGTTGCTTTGTTTTAGTTTCTCTGTTCCAAGCTTTGATGCTTCTTTCAGAGCGTTTGATGTGGGGTGTGAGATGGTTCATGAGTTAGATATTTATTTGTTTCGAAGAAGATTGGTCTGTTTATGAATAACTGTTTAGGTGAGGTTCTTCTGCTTATATTTGAGATGTGTGAGAATTTTGAATTTGAGATGGTGGATTTTAATTTTTATGTTTCAGTCTGTATGTGAAGTCTGATGGATGGAATTTCAGCAGAGTTCCTGATAGTTGTATTTCTTACAAACCATTGACTGTCCTTGATGGTTCTTAATATACTTTCCAGTTTTTACCAACGGGTTACTTGTTGTACAGTCGCGCAATACACTGATAGTGAATAAACTAGTCTATTTTCAGAATTTGGTGTATTCAAAATGTCGTTTTATTCGAATATCAAATATAAATACAAATATTTTTTTTAAATAATAAAAATACTATTAAATACTGACGATGCCGAGTTGCCGATAACTTTGACCAAGTTGCAAGTTTTCGTCATTTTTACGTATTTTGTCAATATTTGTACTTTAAATGTTTATAAAAAAAAAAAAAATGTGACTGAATTTTTAATTGTTTTCATCTGCCTTTGAAACAATTTACTAGGAGCCTTCTATTAAATGTTCAAGCTTTTGTAACAAATAAATATAATAATTTGATTGATATTTATAGAGAAAAAACTAAAAAAATTTACTCTGCTGTACAGTAGGTGGGCTCTTGTAAATTGCGCTCACATTAAGCAGGTAATAAAAATAGTATAGTAAATTGCGCCCGTCATTTTTTGGTTTCTAAAATAGGTATAGTAAATTGCGCCCAGGATTTTTCGGGGTCTAAAATGTTTATAGTAAATTGCGCCCAAAGTATCCAAGTGACTTTGAATTCATCTTTATCTATTATGTGTATTTTAAAAATACTGTTGTTCATTTATTGGTGGATAAGTTGAACGTTTATCACTATAATCGTGATGATATTAACGATATCAATGCCATTGCCCATTACGTTTAGGTCATATTTTAGTAGTAAGCCGTTTGCGTGTAACAGTGAAACATGGATATACTGGATTTAGCCAGAAAGTAAATGATGTTATAATCTACCAAACTTATAAATTTTCAAAATTAAAACGTGAGTTGTCTTCGGGTGAAACAAAGCTAAGCATTATCTAAGACCGTGAAACAAAGTATATTGGGTCGCTAAATGACTACCATAAAAATAATAATTCTATTGGGTGAAATTTACTATAAAGAAATTTGTACCGAAAAATACTGGACGCAATTTACTACACAGAAACTTATACCTGAAAAATACCGGGCTCAATTTACAATATTGTTTCACTTCGTTGGGCGCAATTTACGTTTGCCCCAGTAGGTTACAATAAGGGGGTCACAGTATAATGGATGGTATTAAATTTGAATTCAATGATCTATCATTGTATAAGAAAAATGATTCTGAGCGGAGACGGTATGTCAGTCTAAGTAATAAGAGATATTATATACTTATCTATGGTATTAGAAAAAAATTGACCTATAATAAATTCCAAATTAATCATATCACAATAGCCATTAGGTAATTATAACTTGTTATACATCAACAACAAACCGTGATACAATAATAGATATATAATAGAATACTTTAGAAGTTTCAATTACCCACGAATAATATTATACAATCACAACAAAATAACTAAAGTAGTCATTCTAGGTTTTTAATATTATATAATTTCATCCTAATTTGAACTTAAAATTACAATAAAAATAAACTGTGCTTATGTATTTTTTTAGATTTTTTGGTAACAGAATAAAATACTTACGTGGTATTTTGTTTTAAATTTTCAATACTTAGATATAAAAATTCAACATTTTATACATTTTTAACAACAAAATAATTATTCAATTTTAAATTTGATAAATTTTGTCGAAACTCGATCTTTAAATGCTTATACAAAAATTTTGCCTTTGCATTTTTAATATTTTTTAACTGCTATTGTAACAATATTTCAGGAGCCTTGCATTAAATTTTTACATTTTTTGGCCCAACGGATAAAACTTTATTGATATTCATAGAAAAAAAAATAAAAAAATAAAAATATGAAATTGTCCGTAAACAGCTGAAAACAATTCAAAATATTTTGAAAATTTTATCAAATATAAGAATTGAGAAAATAAACATTCAGTGAAATTTTCATGTATCTACAGATATTCGTTTTTAAATTACAACAAAATAAGAAAATCACTACATGAGAAGAAATCCAGTGAAAGGTTAGTGAAATCCAATGTTGTAAACATTTGAATTTCAAACGCTCATAAAAATTTAATTTGACTTTTTTATAAATAATTTTTTTTTGATAAAGGTAGATAATCTTATAAGGAATCTTGTATTACATTTTAAAATCTTAGATTTAGAAAGAAAAATTTTTATGAATTATTAACTCAAAATAATTTGCCTATTTTCGAGATTTTTCCATATTTTGTCAATATCTGAACTTTAAATGCTTATAAAAAAAAACTGTGACCAAGGATTTTTAATATTTTTCTAATGTCATATAGCAACAATATAGTAGGAGCCTTGTATTAAACGTTCAAGTATTTTTACTCAACAAATAAAGTTTTATTGACATTCATAGAAAAAAAAAAAAATAAAATAGGAAACTGAAAATGTCCCTAAACAGTTCAAAATAAACCAAAATATTTTAAAAATTTTAACATGTATAGAAAATGGAAATATAAACAACTAGTAACAATTCCATGTACCTACGGTCATTTGTTTTAAAGTTACACCAAAAACCAAAGTCGATTTTATGAAAAATTGATTTTGCGTAAAAATTCCCGTTTTTTCTTAATTTTTCTTTTGTTTTTCTTGACGTTTTTGAAAATTACTTGGTATTTTAAATTTTTACCTTCCCAATGCACTAACGATGTTCACTTTCCAATCGAAAATGATACTGAATTTGAAAATCAAAGCATTATTTCGACTACTTATCGTGTACACAAAAATGAAAAAAAAAATATAAAAAAACACTTCATTGTAAAATCAATACATTCATCGTTCTATTCAAAATCTAAAATGGAAACTAAAAAATATGTCCGTGAACAGCTCAATAAAACGAAGTTCCTTTTTCGACAAATATTATAGATTATAAAAACATTTTAGTGTAACCATTCAAAATAAAAGTAAATATGAAAAATAAATGAAAATGAAAATTATTATTATTACTATTTAATTACTATTATATTAATCATATTCAAAAATCGAATTTACATGCCTGTGATAACTGAAATATGATGTAATTTTTTCCAAATATCTTTAAAATACTGCATCGATAGTGGTGTCATCTCTCGTTGTAGTCTTGTAGATTCTGCCGGATTGTTTATCATATGTAAATTGACTGTGTCCATAAGGAAAGTTTCAAAAGTTTCTTATTATTAAAATTGATGTTAAAGTCACCCAATTGTTATAATTTATAAATTATAACAATAAACAATTATGAATGCATAATATGCAGATCTTATTACGCTGTTTCAATTCCTATCGAGTTATACATGTTTTCTATTACCTAGTCTATACCAAACGCGACACACAAAAAAAAAAATGTAATCACAGCAAAGGTAAAGCACTACATTAGGGGATATGTGAAACAATCAGATTATTCTACGAAAACAATTTCATGAAATAAAAATGTTTACGCATCATGCAAAGATATTATAATACCTAAGTGTATAAGATGTAACCAAAAGTTTATGCTTTGTAAGGACCGTGGTATAAATTTCAGTGTCTTGTTGTGCATGGAATAAGCATGATAACCAGCATCTGCACTTTTCAGGATTCCCACTTTTTTCCCCAGCACTGTGGGGATTCCCATTCCCACTTTACGGCACGCTAGGCAGAAAAAGGTCGTTTTTTAAAGCTTCAACCGCGGTTGAAAACGAAACTTTCGGTGCAAAAAATATATTACTTACATACAATTCAATACTTATATAGTTATATTATATATATTATATACTTATTACATAAATATTTTATTAATTTATAATAATTATAAATGCATAATATACGTAGTGTAGCGATGTTTTATCAATAATTATATTATCAATATATGCAAGATATTATAATCAATCTATTGCGGATTACTGCCGCGGCGTCGCCATCGTTTATTAGACATCAAAATTTAATATATTATACACATTAAGCTTTCGCTTTTAGCATTACTAGATCGATCAGTATGATGGAATGAAAATTGGATATTTTGACTAAAATAACTGTTTAATATATTATAAAAAATAGTTTTCGTCAGGAACGTTTTTTCCCGACTAGCCCAGCATCGTGCCATAAAAAACTTAATTTCAATAAGTCCTAAATATATATGGGAAATGTTATGATGTATAGAAAATGCTAATATAAACATTCAGTCAAAATGTCATGTACCTACGGTAATTTGTGTAAGAGTTGCACCTAAAACCAAAACCTATTTTCGAAAACAGATTTTGCGTAAAAATTCCCTTTTTTCCTTAAATTTTCTTCTGTTTTTCACGGCGTTTTTAAAAACTGTCGGGATCCTTTTGACCACCGAAGTACCAACTAGATTCAGTTTCCTATCAGAAAAGCACTTTTACTGTCCTAAAAGGTGGTGACAGACACAAAAAAATATAAAAAAACACACGTCATTGTAAGATCAATACACTCATCGCTCCGCTCAGAATCTAAAATTGGAAACCGAAAATGTCCGTAAACAATTGAAAACAAATCATTATTTTTTGAAGTAGATACGCTCTACGGTCATTTGTTTTAGAGTCATACCAAAAACCAAAATCTATTTTGTCAAAAACAGATTTTGCGTAAAAATTTCCCGTTTTTCCTTAATTTTTCTAAGAGGTCGCAATAATTTTTGAGAGTTTACAGCACGGACTTAGATATATCTCAGTACGTGGTTTACAGTATTAGGTAGGTACTCTACAGTAGTAGATACAGTCTATGGTTTACTTTACAGGCTCATCTAAATAAAACACGGTCTAACGTGACGCCAAACAAAATCACAGGTAGCGCTGAAAACATTGGAAAAAAGTGTCGATGGTAATAAACGACTAACGAGGAACCTTTTGCGGGACGTCCCCCGTCACCCGCTCACCGTGTCGGTTTCCAGTCCAACGTGGTGGGGTGGCACCGGTGAACTTTATCTGATAATAACTATGCCCATGGTTATCACGTTTATTATAGACTAAAGTGCTAAACTACCAAAGGCAATTTTATGCTTTGAAGTGTAACACTAAAGCACAGGACAATAAAGTTTATTAGTCACGTTGTGTTCAAAAATTAAAAAAAAAAGTACTAACCAATAACTCCAATAAGTAATATCCAATTAATTTATCTTTAACTGAACACAAAATGTCTTCAATGACGGCGCTTAAATTGTTCAGAAATCAGCTCATCAGAAATGTTTGGCGCTTTAGGAGCACTGGACAATCGCCGTACAAAATCAGACAGAGTATTGTACCATTGTCATCGAGTAAGCAAACTACCAGTTCACTAACATTAATGTAACGTAGATGATAATACCTATTATATTATATTATTCAATTATTTGTTGTAGGTGTGCCCATTAGAAACTTTGCAGCTAATCCAAATGTAGACGATAGTGTGAATGACCAAAACCCAACTGCAGGTTAGATATAATTATGAACTTATAAGATTGTAGATAAAATAGATAATTTAAGATTCATCTTGTGAACAAACTATTAATGGTTTTCAGAAAAATTGGAATTTCAAGCCGAGACTCGTATGTTGTTAGATATTGTAGCCAAATCGTTATATTCCGAAAAAGAAGTAAGATATATTTCATATCGATACAGATATAATATTGCAATAGAACTTATTGAATAATATATTTCGTGTATTTAGGTTTTTATCAGAGAATTGATTTCAAATGCCAGTGATGCTTTGGAAAAATTACGCTATGTTAGTTTAAAAGCAGGCGAATCTCATGACCTTGGAAGTTTAGACATAAACATAACTACAGACAAAACTAACCGAAAACTGATAATTCAAGATACAGGAATTGGAATGACTAGAGAAGAGTTAATTTCAAATTTGGGTACTATTGCTAAATCTGGTTCTAAAGTAAATATTTGTAGACAATTAATATATAATACAAAAATGGTTTTAAGATAGCTTGACACTTTTTATTTGTTTAGGCATTTTTGCAAAATATTCAACAAAGTGAATCAGCAAATTTATCGTCAATCATAGGACAATTTGGTGTTGGTTTTTACAGCTGTTTTATGGTGGCTGATAGAGTAGAAGTTTTCACTAAATCAGTGAACCCTCATGCTACCGGATACTTATGGAAATCAGATGGGTATTTCTTAAAGTCTTGGTATTAAATTATTACAATTACTTATACTTATTGATACTGTTTTAGAACAAATGAATATGAAATAATAGAGTCTGATAATATCGAGAGGGGTACTAAAATTGTCATGTACCTTAAACAAGATTGTCGTGAATACGCTTCAGAAGACACTGTCCGTAGTGTCATTAACAAATACAGCAATTTTGTGAATTCTCCAATTAAATTAAATGGTTCTGAAATTAATACCATTCAAGTAAGTATAACATTTGAAAATGTTAATTTATTTATCTATATAATTTGTTTAACTGTTTTAGCCATTATGGTTACTTAATCCAAAATCTGTTTCCAAAGAACAACATGATGAGTTCTACAAATTTGTAGCAAACACTTATGATAGACCAAGATTTGTGTTGCACTACTCTGCCGAAGCTCCAATTCAAGTGCGTGCACTGCTGTACTTCCCAGAACTAGCACCAGGTATTTAATTACAAACATAAATATAAGTAAAATTATGATGGATCTTGATTTTGTTTATTATAATTTATAGGTCAGACTGATTTTTATGATAGTTCAACTAAAGGCGTATCACTTTATACTCGACGTATTCTGGTTAAAAAAGAAGCTGAAAATGTATTACCCAAATGGCTTCGTTTCGTAAAAGGTAATTTCAAATGATTAGGTGTTGACTGTTATATTATATCACATTATTTGTTCTTCTTTTTTAATACTTCAATATTTAAATATAACAATATCTAATTGTGAATATTAAAATGTATAGGTGTTATTGATTCTGAAGATATACCATTAAATTTGAGTAGAGAAATGTTACAGAATTCTTCATTACTAAGGTACAAATTGTTGACAAAATATTAAAATCATGTTCAATATTTCAATCTCAGTATAATTATTTTATTACATTTCCAGGAAATTGAATCAATTGTTGACTAGTAAAATAGTTAAATTTTTACATGATAAATCTGTAAAAGATCTTGATGAATACATGAAGTTTTATCAAGACTATGGTGTGTTTATCAAAGAAGGAGTTGTAACGAATGACGACCCCAAAGAACGCGTTTGTACTCCATTATTTTAATATACTTTTTTGTAGCTGATTAAAGTGATTCTATTCCACATACTTATTTAGTCAAATATTTCTCTTTTGAATTTGTCTTAAAAATAATTACTAATAAAAATTTAAGTATTACTGATTGGAGATGTATACTAAATTAGTTGAACTAATTAAAAAATGGTCATAAAGAAGCTTTTTAAATTTTATAATTTTACATTTTACAGGAAGAGCTTGCTAGTCTTTTAAGATATGAATCATCATACACTAAACCTGGTGAAACAACGTCATTTGAAGATTATATCAAGAGAAGACAAGAAGGACAAAACGATATTTACTATTTATCTGCTCCTAAGTAATATAAATAAATTATTAATATAAAATAATAATTATTTTTAAAATTAATTTTTTAAATCATTTGTTATAGCCGTGCTTTAGCAGAAAGTTCTCCATATATCGAAGCATTAAAAAAGAAAAATGTTGAAGTTATTTATTGTTATGAGCAACATGATGAAATCATTTTATATCAAGTTAAAACTTTCAAGAATGTCAAACTAACATTAGTAGAAAAAGAAATCAATACTGCTAATAACCAAAGTTCTCAAACAGTTGAATTAGGTTGGTTATAATTATATTATATCATTAGTTAGGGTAAAACTAAAATAGTTAATACATTTGAATTTCATTAAATGTCTGTACAATAGGTACTGATAGTTTGAGTCAGTTACAATTAGATTCTTTATTACCTTGGATTGAATCCGTATTGGGCAATAAAGTGAAAAAAGTAAAGATTACTGGACAATTAGAAAGTCATCCGTGTGTAATCACTGTTGATGATATGACAGCTGCTAGACATTTTATTAAAACTCAACTGAAACAAATGGACGAGGAGATGTTATTTTCAATCCTTCAGCCTCAACTTGAACTTAACCCTAAGTAATTTATCTCAACATATGTTTATAATTGTATCTAACAACTATTTGTTTTTTAGACATGCAGTCATAAAGAAATTGCTTTCACTTAAAGAGTCCAATCCAGAATTGGCTAAATTAATTGTCGAACAGGTAAATTATGTTTCACAGTGATGTAATACCTATGTTATCGCTCTACACTTAAAAATTGCCATTAAAACAATACAATATAATTTATCTTCAAAAATTTAAACATAGAAAACTTAAATGATATTTTATTTTTCTAAGAATTTCTAATATACTCGGTTGTTGATATAATATTGTTAACCATTTTATTTCCATCTACAAATTTTGCTAAAAGCAATAAGTATGTTATAATTTATTTTTTATATTCATTTGTTTGACTTATATATATTCCAGAGGCGTAGCAAGGATTTTTTTGGGGAGGGGTGCTGATCAACTTTTTAACACTTTTTAATACAATTTAAGACTTTGAGTGACTCTCATAGACCATTAAAATTATTTTTTAATTTTCTTAACATTTCGGGGG
>WHPZ01570251.1:0-12412 GCA_016617965.1 Macrosiphum rosae | reverse complement strand
GGTGCAGCCCTCTCAGCCACTCTCCTAGCTACGCCACTGAAAAATTCTAGACTTCCTAGAAGACGTTCATTTATATAAAATATTGAAGTTTATCTTAATGTCTGGTAAATAATTTATATTATATTTTAATCTTATGCATATTCTTTATTCAGCTGTACAGTAATTCAATGGTGACAGCGGGCCTCATCAACGATTCCAGAAAGTTGGTGTCTAACATGAATCGTGTTCTAGAATTAGTTGTTGAAAAATATTAAACTGTTGGTTTTGTAGTTCTAAATACTTTAATTTTGTAAATATTATCATGAATAAAAAATGTTGTTTTTTTTAGTAATTTTTTTTAAATTTGTATACAATATTACATGTTATTACTTATAATTATACCTACATTCACATTTTTAATAAATAATTACATTGAAATACACTAAATAATAAGCATAATTAATATTATACTTTAATATATTTTTGGAGGAATTTAGTAGAACTGGAATAAGAAGCCCTCACCTAAGTATAAACAATATATGGTTTTAAATTAAGATTATTTTTTGAAGGCAAAATTTAACTTTCTAAAATAATATGCTTAACAGAAAAAAACACTACATATTGAACCATTTTCTAAAATTAATATTAAATAATGAATTCTGAAGTTAACGCATTAATTTATTTTGATGATTTTTCAATATTTCATCAATTATGTGAAAGATAGGTGTATAAAAATAATGATTATTATTGAAGATCTTGAACAACATGATTTTTATTATTCATCGTTATTGTTATTCATAAAAAAAATAACAAAATTAAATATTTCATCAGGAAAAAATATTATATTTAATTGTTGTCTACAAAATTTTGTTTGTAAAAGGTTCAAAACTGGCTAACTGTTTTAGTAATTTTGAAAGGTAGATAAAGATAAATCATGTATTATAATTATAGAGGTATTGGGTAAGATTTTATCATAAAATGTTTTTTTGTTTACTTTTTACCGTGAGGTTCAGATTACATACTATAATATTATGTTATTGTGTTATTATATGAAGTCTGTGACTTTATGTCTTAACCTCACGGTGGCATAATTTGGTCTTGTTTGGATGGGGGTAGAAACATTTACCTTTACCCCACAATAGCAACAAAAAAAAAAAAATTGTTGTTTTATATCATAATAACCTCTCAGTCCAACCATTGTGATCTGTATTTTGAATCATGTTTAAGTATTTACCTACATATGTATTGATGTATAAATGGCATACCGAATACATACATTAAAATAAATAATTACATACTAGGTATTCAACAAAGTTTTGACATGTACTTTTTTGTATGCATAATATACCTTCGCTAAATCCCGAGCTTCGAAATGTTATAGCCTAGGAACAGTAGGAACCAAGTCAGATCGACAAATTCTGATCGCACCATTGACCTAAGCTTGTTGAAATATACCTGTAGGTTGCTGAAAAAATTTCCAAAAATCGATCTAAACTGCATTATTTCAATATATTTGTGTAATTATAGGTATTGCAATAAATTACACTATTATAGCGATTAGTTCATATTACGAAGTAATATCATCTAAATGACAGCTACCATAGAAGATTCGGGTTTTCATTAGTTGTTTCTAAAAAAACAGTAGGTACTAGGTAACTATAAATAATAATATTTATACAATTAAATAAGTACGTAAAATACAAGGTTCGCCAGTTTTTTAAAAAAAAGTCACGGTGGGGGCGAGTGGTGATACGATACCCAAATCCCCCCTCCCCCCGATTAATAATATTAAATAAAAAATAATCGGTAACGGCATGGGAACCAGGAGGAACCGAATACCGGCGGCAATCGTTATCGTTGATGAGAAAATATGAAAATGTAATCAATATTCAGCTGATTTATCCACGGTTCGTTGAAGAACTCGTTCCTAACTTCTTGACGACCACCCGGCCGCGGCCCGCCACTGCCATTTTCCCGTGGCCGTAGGTTTATTATCAGAAAAAGGTATAATAACAATATGCCTACGTCTGTTCCATGGTAAATTAGTAAGTTTTATGCCTCTGATTACACAAAATCAGATGGTTCCACATTGCCCGATCGCCGGATTGCCCCTGTTGTGCAACTTTACAGTGTACTTGGTTTGCCGTGCAAGTTAAAAGTTTACAGTCTCCGACTCGTGGATCGCTGTAGGCATGAATTCGTATTACAATTTGTTTTGTGATAATTATCGGCCCCGAGTCTTATTTGTGGTATAAAATAATATACAATTTTACATTTTTATCGAACGCACTTGCTCGGATTACAATATTTAATAGCGATTAGTGTCAGCCAATTACAAAAGTACTTCACAGGTAAATACGTTAGAATATTATTTAAAATTGTTTCATTTTCCATCACCCACACTAACGTGTTTCTCGAATGGATGAGGAGGTACCTACCTACATTTTCGTCGTTCTGCCCATTATAGTAACAACATTAAAACAATTAAAAATCATAAAAACATGTTTTTTTGTTTGATATTATAAAAAACCGTTTTTTACCCAACCCTGCCTACTTACTAAATCGCACAACGATTTCTGTACTAAGTCAAGTGCTAAAAAACTTGGGTAACTCAAATAGCATTATTGGTGTGCATAACTGTTTAAATTATTTTAGATATTCTGCGGTATTAGGTATCATGTGCTTACCTAATTATTAATGATCAATGAGTTCAGCATCTGAGTTACAGACCGTAAGGTCTTAACCTACTTGTTAAATGTTTATTAAATTTTCTTATGTTTTGATGGAACCTAAGAACAGTATTTATTTAATTTGTCGTCAATTAATGTAGTTTTTTACAATGTTTCACAGAAAACGAGCATTCTAATAGATTGAATTTGCTATGGCTAACAGTGATCAGATGCCCAAAGTTGATTTCATGAAAGACGGTGAAATCGATAAAAGATTACTGCAACAGATAAAATTTGTTGAACGCCAAAATCTAGTTCGTGCTACTAGGTTGAACCGCATGCGTAGAAACGCTCGTTACACAGGTTTATTACTAGGTGGTATTACATTGAGCATCTACGGGTATTCTATTTATTCAATAAAACAGGAAACATTCTTGGACGATTTTGAAGAACCTGCAGTAACTGTTAAACAATAATAAATTATACATAATCATTATGTCTGTAAGTCGGATTATCCGGCTGCCACCCCTGCCTAGCATCAGGGATTTAATTAAACTATATAAACTACGTGCTATGAAAGAACTTTCTCAAAATTTTTTAATGGAACCAAGATTAATTAGCCGCATTGTCAGATCAGCAGGATCTGTTAAAGACTGTGAAGTATGTGAAGTTGGCCCGGGTCCTGGCAACATAACAAGATCAATCATTCAAAACATGCCCTCTAGGGTACTAATAATTGAAAAAGACAAACGATTTACACCGTCCCTAGAGGTTAGTGTTTCATCTATACTCTATAATTTATGTTATCTCTTACTGAGCATTTGTTGGAATAAAATATAGTGTTAATCTTATCGTAATTTGTTTCAGCTGTTGGCTGAATCATCACCAGTACCATTAGAGTTAATATTTGGGGATGTAATGAATTTTAATTTAGAACAAATGTTCAATGAAGACAATAAAATGGAATGGGAAGATAAATGTCCACAAATTCATCTTATTGGAAATTTGCCATTTAATGTGTCTACACCGCTTATTATACGATGGTTAAAAGCTATATCTGAAAGGTAGTATATTTTATGTTCTATTTATAATTGTCACTAACTTTTTTTTATATTTACAGGAAAAGTGCATGGAGGTATGGTCGAGTACGCATGACATTGACATTTCAAAAAGAAGTTGCTGAAAGAATGGCAGCTCCAATAATGACTAAAGAAAGGAGTAGGCTGTCGGTTATGTGTCAAAATTGGTGTAGGGTTGAACATAAATTTAATATTCCAGGTAAAATTATTATAGTATTGTTCTATTTAATTATTAGATACTCATTATTTCATATAACATTAACGTTTTTGAAAGTATTTCTTTTACATAATTTTAGTTAGTTTCAAAACTACATTTTTGGAAAAAAAAGGTAATGGCAGTCGGTTTTAAGTTTTGTACTCTTTACACAATGTAAACATACATTTTTAATTTCATATTCCAAAGCAGAATATTATTTGGAGTATTTCCATATCACATTAATCAAATTTTGGACAAGTAGTTTATTAGTTATAAATTATAAGTATTTAAAGCTATGATGAGCGGACTAGTTGATCATCATTTTGTGCGGTACCCCTTTTACACTACACCATTCCCCTAATATAAACTTTAAATATTTATATAATTAAAACTCTAAAACTTTTCGTACAAAAATTAAAATGATGTATATTTGAACAATTTATAATTATGTAAAAAAAAATTTTCAAAAATGTTAATGTTCTTGGGTATTTCTTATATAAAGAGCATTTTTTTTAACTGATGAAGAATTTCCCATTGTTTTAATCAATTGTTAACTGTCAGCTACCACATAATTTTCTACAAACTTTTCGTTATTCGATTATTCTGTTCATCACTCTCGTTGTTATTGTTTAAAGATAATCCTTGTTCGAAATCTTCATTTTCTGAATTACAATCTAAAGTATTATTAGGAATTTGTGGTAAGAAACATGGGTATTGTCCAGCAAACTGTTACTCTAAATGTTTAGATCTATATAATCTTCTAATATTAAAATGCTTGTTAATAAAAAAAAACTATTTGTTCATTATTTGATCATAAAAAAACAACATGTTTTGAAAAGTATTCCAATTGAGCTTATAAAGTTAAATTTAGAACTCAAAGTTGACTACGGAAACAAATATTATGAGGCTAAAATAATTATATTTAGAAAAAATTGTTGAAATTGTATTTTAATCTTGTTTAAAGGTCGAGCGTTTATTCCAAAACCAAATGTTGATGTTGGCGTTGTGCGCCTTACACCTCTAAAAAAACCAATTATTGATTTGCCATTTGACATAATTGAAAAAGTTGTCAGGTCTGTGTTTAGTTTCAGACAAAAACATTGTATTCGGGGCGTTGAGTGAGTAATTTACATTGAAATTACTAGAATGTATATAATTATTTGTTTGATTTTTATTATAAAGGACACTATTTCCAAAACCAGTTAGAGAACAACTCGCTAGTGAATTATTAACTGCCGCAGCAATAGAACCAAGCACAAGACCATTCCAATTAACTGTCAGTGAATTTGGTCGTATCAGTGAGGCATACATGAATATATGCAAGGAAAAGCCTGACTACATGAAATATAATTACCGTGGACAAAACTCTGATGATAATTGGCCTTTCGTTGAAATTAATAATTCAGATAGCAGCGAAAACATAATATCGATAAATGAATATTAATAACAATGTGGTTATTTTATGGCATACAGTAGTTTATGTAGTTAGTAATATTGTTTAAATATTTGTATTTCATAAAATATATTTAAATTTAATTAAATTTACAGAGTATAATTTGTGTTTTTCTTAAAAATACTTGGAAGTTATGTACCTATATTCTACACTTAAAATAATATATTGTTAAGTCTAAAAGATGGCAGACTAAAATGATTTATACAAAAATTAAATATGTATATTAATATTTTGTTATTTAGATAGAAAGATCAATAATAGTTAACACTTAATGGCATTTTAAATAGTTTTTTTATGTAGAACACAGCACAGTCTAAGAACAATACACATATATCTTCATCCATTGAATATGTTCTAAGGTTTCAACCACTTTAAAATGCCCGTTGTTAAATTGGTTCTGTAAGATTGTCACGTGTAATCTTGTTTAATGTTTTTTTTAAATTAAATTTCTTCACTGGGTTTTTTGTAAAATGGAAGATAATTAATTTTTTTCATTCTGTGACAAAGTTTTCTTTTTATTTTTTTTTCAAGTAACAAAATTAAATGTTCATAATTAGTGTGTGTTGAAATTATTAATAATAAATAACTTGAATTTTCATGCATTCTATTTAACCCTGTATAATGTTTAGTAACTGAGGGAATTTCAATCAAATATACATAACAAACGACAAGAAATAATCAATGCAAACATTCATATGACTAGAAACAAGAATTATTCATTATTTATAAAATTAAAACAATGTATTTTGTGAAAATAATTGAAAAAGTTTTTGCATGAAGTGTACAGAAATAAAAAATATAGAAAGCAAAAAAATTTTCATTTACTGATTGTTTTCAATTTTTATGGTCAGATGAATAACATTTTAGATATTTTAAAATGTATTGTACAATTAATAAATATTGCTTAACTAATAATTATTATAATTTCATTTTCAAAATGATTTGAAATATGAAGTTAGTACCCAATACCATGTATATTGCAATAAGATGGAAAAAAAAAACTACAAGTTATACAATAAAATATACATTATAAAAGTAGTATAATATTAAGATTTTTTTTTAAAATAAAGACTCATGTTAGCAGTAAACTTTGTGATTTTTACTACCATAGTAAATATTTTTAGATTTGTCAACATTATTTTTTACTGTCTTAATATGAAATAGAAAATATCTTTGTATAAATATTGAACTTTAAAACAATAATTCTTATCTTTAGAAACATCGTAAACATTTAACTTTTTAAAAAGATGAAAGGATAGACTAAAAATATTTGCTAAACCACTATATTTCGGCCACTCACGAGAGATGTAAATCGTGCCTGTAAATGCCAGAGATTGTGCATCCTTATCTCACACTGCCCAATGTTGTGACTGTCCAACAACCTGGCCACAATCAGCAGTGTATACAGTTTGTATACCTATACCACACCGAATGTCAGAGTTTGGGGAATGATGATCACTGTCCAATAACTTCAGTCTGCATGCACCATGTGTAAAACTGTTTACTTCTCTCTTGGTCAGAGTATAGGCTCTTTTAAACTTCTACTGCTAATAAAATAATAGATAATGGTTAAATATTATAAGATTTGTACAACAGTAATTATTATTTTTAGAGTAAGAAATAAAAAACTAAATTAGGTGAATTTATTTTTCTTCGATTGACCAAAACAATGAGTGTTTCATATTAAAAATCACCTTCCGAAAATATTATATATATTAAAAATAATGTGTAACAAAAATTGCAATATTAAATTAAATGTATGAATAGTATGTGCATAATCAAATTAACTAGATGGCAGATTAAAATGACTAATTTTAAATCTGAAGACATCAGACCTGAACACATGAATTATACTTTTTAGTTAGTATTATATATAGGCACCTAAAAGCTAATGAATACCTACTATGAGTAAAAAGTTTGACTACAAATTTGTTAATAATAAATAAAAATTAATGAATGACTAAATAAATAAATTAACGACTTAATCACTCTCATCATCTGGTCCATCTTTATTTTTAATGTTAGTAAAATGATTCATTAATTCTTCTTGAAGTTGAAGAACATGTTCAATAGGTTTTGGTCGTCCATCATCACCAATTTTACACGGCTGTATCACTCCTTCCCTAAATGAAATAGTGTACAATAACAGAAATATATTGAGTTAATAATATATAATTTTTAAATACCTAGTGAGTTTATCCATTTTAGAAACCAACTGCATTACTTCGTGTTCTTGTTGTTCAACAGACATACACTCAAATGGATTAGGTTTTGGTGGTTCATAACAACCGAGAACTGGATTTATCCTACAAAAGATAACGTTCATAATATTATTGGTACATGTAATAATTAAAATAGAAACTTAACTGGTCTTTGTATGTTAGGTATTCTTCTGTATCACTATCTTCACTATCTGACGAGTAATCTGGATTTGATGTTTTACAAAGTAATCCTCGATTTGCAAATAAACCAGCTGCATTACCAAATCCTGTATACTTGATCATACGACCCACTAAAAATGATCCAAATTACATTAATAAAAGTATAATAAAAATAATATGATAAGTTTCATACCATTTTCTTTACATAAGACAAATAACAGTTCAGCAACCAAGTCGCGAAGACTCACATTGGGAGTAGTGAGCAAACGGCACAATTTATTACGCAATGTATTTCCCTGTTCAGGTCGATTGATAACATCTTTCAATGGAGGTAAAATTTGTTGTCGAACTTCACAACGGAATTTTGCAATAGATCTTGATCCTTTTAATAATACCATCAATGCTGGTGATATATGTTCATATAATGGATTCTAAAATCATTATACCAGATAAAATTAAGGTAAAATATTGTCGTCATAATATAATATAATGAAATACCTCTGTACTACACAATCGGGTGTCAAGAAAATTCACTATCACTTTTAAAGCATCAAAGTCACACCAATGACTTTTAACCAGCAATTGATCCAAACAAGGTGGTGGTACATTTGTCAACAAGTTGACAACATTGCTATAATAAGAATAAATAATGTTCAAAATATGGGTAAAAAAACATATTTATTTTTTTTTTTTTCAATATATTAATTAAGAAAAATACCAAATGATGTTATCTTGAAATAATGGGACAAAAGTTGAGGTGACAAGCATATCACGTAATATAGAAATCAATCTAATCCAAATCGAATAATCATCTTCCTCAGATGACTCACTGATTGGGATTACGGTCAAGTTGAATAAAGTTTTCAGTATTTCACAGCTGAGTAACACATTATCTTCCTGTAAATATTATTCATGTTGTCGTTTAAAATGTCAATTATATTAGTAGGTAAATAAGTCAGTTACCTGTAAGCTAGATGAATTGTTTTTGGATGCATCTTCAATGGTGTCACGTAATATATTGTCCAAGACTTCTGTTAGGTATGTGAGACCATGTAATTCTTCTGTGATTTTTAATCTAAAATAAAACAGTTAGGAAATACACAAAAAAAAAATTAAAATTAAATATGCATTAGAAGTCTACCTTATATCCTTGTTAAATGCCGTTAAAAGAAATAAAAGTTTGATGTCAAAATATTTTATAGCATATGGAATATTCTGTTCAAAATATGTTCTTAGTCTGAGCACAATGCAATCAACAGTTTTGTTCGAACAGCATACTTCTTGTGCAGTGTCACAATTATAGACTATATTACACAGACATTTCAGGCCTTCTACGATAACTGTAGAACAGAACCACAATATAATTATTTACTATTTAGTAGGTAGTAGGTAAACCATCTTCAGCATACAATTTTGAATTTAGTCGGTATTTATTTTAGAAGAAAGATATTTTTGGTGACTTACCGTCTGTATTTTCAGTTGTAATTACTATGCATAATGTGTCTTCAACAAGATTAGCACACTGAAGTAGAATGTTTACGTGTTGTTCAATTATAATATCTTTTAAATGTGTTTTGTCTCGGCTGTGGATCACAATAATGATTTTTAATATGGATAAGTAATTTTCAAAAAGTAATGTAACCATTGAGTTGCACAATCTAGTTATACATGGTCAAGTGACAAGACAAATTAATAATAATTATTCAGTCAATTGTGTGTTATAAATATTCTGGTTTAACTTCCATGAGATTTTTCAACATTTTTTCTTGTCAATCGGACTTAGTTTTTAAGTCACAGCGAATTGAAGTATGGAAATGTCTTGACAAAAAGGGTAACACGGGTTACAGACAATTCATAGTCAGGTTTGCCGGATGTGTATGTATTTTTATCAAATTTGTTTTAACTTTATGACCTTCCAAAGATGGTTTTGCATAAAAAATTGGGGGATGTTTTTGATTTGAATCGTCCAAACTGGTTGTATATGTGCTCTTAATAATTTAAAAAATAATTTGCTTGGGAGCTAAACTATAATAATAAATTGTTCCTTAGTTTGTTATTTTAAGACAAGCTTACCTCAGAAGCCGAATGCACGTTAAACATTGTTTGTGAATACATTTGTAACTGTCCGCGGCCAAACATAGGAACATAGATTCCCATAACTGTTTGAAAGTGTTGTCGGCATGATAGGTGTCAAAATGAAATGTATTTGTGTGCTATGATCAAAAATTGAAATACATTATAATGCCCCAAACACGATAAGTGCCAAAACAATGTATGTAACTCACTTGTTCAACGATAGCTTCAACTAAGACTTTTACTCGTTGGAAATCGTTTTGTTCAATAGCTGCATTAATTTCTGATATCATAGTTGTTTTTTTTTGATATATTTTATGCCATCAAATGAAATAGATATGTGACATTATTGTAATAATTAAATAACTAATACTTAATTTAAAAATGAAATCCGTGATCAAATAATATTATTATTTATGGGTATATCCTAATAATTAAAAATTTAAACCGACTAGGTAATACCTAATTGTATTATACCATCATCGATCGTTAATATTATTAAACACATTAACATGTACTTTCGGGTTGGGTATTTTAAATGATTTAACTTATTTTTTTGTTGAAGCCGAAGCGCTGAATACCGAATTGTTATTTGTTATTTACCTATTCTTTATTGACGATAACTTACACACAACAACTGACTAGCAAGCAACTACAACCGTGTGCAATTTGTTATTATTATCATTATTTATCATCACTCGATACTGTTATCATCAGTTATCACCGTTGCTGTTGTGGAATAGAATAGATAAAATATTACGTCAGCCTCAAAGTGTATTAATCAATATATAGGCGGTTTGCCATTTAATTATGACGCAGTGCTGGTAGCGACTCACTTTTCTCACCTTTCGTCACTTTTATTTACTTTTTCATAATATTATGGTATCTTTAGTCAGTTTTTTTGGCTTATCAGTTGATTGAACCTAGCGGCGGCGTTCGGGCATAGAAAATATTATATTTAAAAAAAAATGTATATATATTATAAATTATATTCCATGGTTCGGGTTAGTAACTGCTGTAAATTGTAATGCGGGTGAAAGTGTTTACACCTTATTATTTATTAATCCGGTAGACATTTTTTCTGCCAACAAAATAAATTCTGAACATGAAATATAATAATAATATAATATTGTGGCCAAATGATTGTTTACAATTTACTTAGTCATAATGTTTAGACTTATAACTGAATAGGTAATTACGAAGTGGTGAAAATCCCGTAAATCGCAAATGAAATGTAATTCATATCACAGCTAGGTTGAATAGGACATCATGATATTATATTATTCTTATAATAAATGTTGTGGTGCAATAAAATATAAAAAAATTATTTAAACGCCGTAAGAAGAGAATAACTTATAACAGTTTATGATATATTAAATAAAGTATTTTATGAGAAGTCGTGGAGATATAATAATTATTTAGACATAGAGTATTTTTTACATTTGACACCCAAACTCCAAAGTCCCAACAAGATTAATTTTCAGATTTCAGACACAAAAAAAGGTGGACACCTACCAGTCGTAGTTGCGGACGTGTTATATTGGAATTCAATGATAAATCATGGTAAACGAAAAACGATTCCGGCAGGACTCTTGTATAATATTAATAATCAAATTTTATAGTTGATAATTTTTTTTTTTTTATAAAAATCTAAAATATTTCGTGGCTATAAACAGTGATACTTTCCGGTGAGCTCTTTCTTTTTGATAGAGGTATAAACACGTCGGGAACCGTCTATTAAAATGTCCTATGTTAACCTACGAGCAGAAAAACGTTTATGAATTTCTAACTGAAGAATAATTTGAAAATGTTGATATATTTTTTAAATGCACATAAAAAAATAATTGTTGATATCTTTGAACTTGCAAGCATTTTAACTAAGTGAAAAAGTTTTTTATCGATAATAATTTTAAAAATATCTCATGGCTATAACTTGGATGATCCTCTCAATTGGTACTATTACTAACAATCGCGATTTTCCACTACCAGAAAAACACATAATTTCGGCTCCCGGCAGTCCATTATATAAGTAAAAATCATTATTGAGATACCCCAAAAGTCTGTACATTTTGTAAACGTGGTGGCCCTGAAAAGGGCCGTTTTAGTCGAGTAACAATTGGTTCAAAACCAGTGATTTATTTAGAGCTGGTGTACTTGGTCACGGCCTTGGTTCCTTCACTGACGGCGTGCTTGGCCAACTCGCCGGGCAACAAGAGTCGGACGGCGGTTTGGATTTCCCGACTGGTGATGGTCGAACGCTTGTTGTAGTGAGCCAAACGACTGGATTCGGAAGCGATGCGTTCGAAGAGATCGTTGACGAAACTGTTCATGATGCTCATCGCCTTTGACGAAACACCGGTGTCGGGATGTACTTGCTTCAACACTTTGTAGATGTAGATGGCGTACGATTCTTTCCTCTTGGGCTTGCGTTTTTTGTCGGACTTGGCGATGTTCTTTTGGGCCTTGCCGGACTTCTTCATCGCTTTGCCGCCTGCAGATTTACCTCCTGGAGCCATTTCGATATGTATAGTTGAAATTACTTGTTGACAACCAAAACGATTAGGTCTGAATGATGCACGGCA